>NCKV01000917.1:0-12916 GCA_003675905.2 Leptotrombidium deliense
TAAAACACGAGAATGATTATAATAAATATATACATTTATATGTGTAGTTTAACTGAATAATAATCTCAATTAACAGCATTTCATTTCAGTATTTTCGTTTTCATTACAACATGTATTTCACTGTTCACTGATCGCCACTTTTAATGAGCAACATTCGTTGCATCACATTGTTAGCAGAGAACTGAACTGTTTGAGTAAAGAATATCAGTTGCACTTGTAGTTTGCACACCTTTCACAAATTCCATTAGAGAGTGTAATAATTGGCAAACATATATCTAAGGCACACGCATATTTAATGGCGATTTTTTGTTCTTTGCTTGTTCGAATAACGTTGAAAGTGACGACCAAAAAGAAATATTATCTTTTCTTTTGCCGTTAAAACGAAGTCACTGCAAACATTGTTTTCAGCATCGAGATTAATGATGCATTTCAATGGCGAACAGTAAATTTCAATTTCATTAAAATTAAGGCAAAAACGTTGCTTAAAATAACGTGAAAACAAGGATAAAGAAGACAAGTGTAACAAAGTAAATCATCGTTTAGTTTGCAACTTATATAACCTGTTGATTTAAATGAACAATGCTAGTGAAGCAAATCAACGCCGAATTTTTTGTCGGTTAATATTTATGAGCGAGAATTCGAGGCGCAAAACTGATGCAATTCGTAATCGAATGAACAGTGAAATATGAATAAAAGATGGAAAACAGAGAGCATCGGGAGAAAAAGAATCGAATTGCTTAACTTTGACTTACTTCTTGAACTCAACGAAATTTCACGTAAAAGTTGCTTGTAATCAGTTTCATCGAATTTGGTTTCATCGAAATTGCGATGAAACGGTTTATTGCCTAGGATTGCGAATGCGGCTCCGAGTGTGAAATAACACGCCGAATTGCCTTTGTTGCGGTCTTCGAAATTGTGATATATGAGTCCTAAAACTTGCCAATCAAATTTCGCAAGAATTTTAACGAGAATGTTTCCGATTTCCGAGTACCGACCGTTCATTCGAGTCAACAAAGGATAATGAGGTTGCTTGAAGTCGAAGTTGTCATTTTGACCCGCAGTCGTGATTACCGGAATATCCCAAACTGCGGCGTACCGGGCGACCGGTGCCAAGACGTACGGACAAAGTGGTCCGAAGAAAATATCGACCGTACCATCGATAAAAAAGTCGAACGCTGCGAGTGGACCTTGAGTTGAAGAGCACGCCGTATCACGGAATACGACTTCGATTGTACGGTTCATTAGAGCGGGATAATCCGGATTCTTATTCACTTGTCTCACAGCGTAGATAATAGACGGTAAAATTTTGTTCAACGAATACGGCAATGAATCATTTACCGGAGCTAAGACGGCGATTGTTATGTTTCGATTTCTATCTTTACATCGAAAACAACTTTCAGTTGCTTTGAAGCGAAGTCTATGCGGCGGAATCTCTTCGCCGGTTTCGCGTGAACGGATACGCGAATTGCGAATACCGCGTAATAAATCAACGTTTCGTTGAATTATGTAACAATCAAAATGAGCGAATAGTGAAAAAACGACGAGTAATTTGAGTAACATTTTCGGTAACAAACGTATCGCATAAAAAGTTCGTCAACTAACAATACAATAATTCGGTTTTCGTTAATTAAACGACACTAATTAAAGCGCGAAACAAACTTTTTTGGTTCATTAAAAAAGTGATACGAATGAATGAGTGAAATATACACAATTGAATAAAACACGTATTTGGTGAATCGAGTAAATAAACGTTATTATTCGACATGATTGCAACGGTAAACAAAGCTTTTGCACTGTTTTTGTTCTTCGATCACACACACAATGTATATATCGGTGAAGAAGGTGATCAAATGTGATATTCCGTGTGTGCTCTGTTTCGGTGTACATTCGGTCGCACACACAACGGTTTGAACACATTTACTGGTTTCGCATCCCTTTCGAGTCGCGCCGAGTGCGCATCTCTGCGATCGCATTTCTCATCCATTATCAGTTCGCAGCTCGTAGCGAGCTTTTTCATTCGCATTTCATTGCATTTTATACACGTAACACACTTGAAAAACACCTCTCAACGCTTTTGCTGAAGCAAAATAGTATCTTTGCGAAGTGATAAGCAAAGTTGCCAATTTTCGACTGCAAATGTATCACAGTTTCATGTAAATCTCATAGAAATCGTATTTTCGTAAACCTAGAGCTAAAAGCTGGTTATTAAAATGCGTCCTTTTTTATGTAACCAAACAACAAACATATTTTGTTTGCGAAGAAAAACAAAACATTACAGTTTGTGGATATAGCAACAATAGTAAAGTGTTGTTCGAAAATTAAACAAACAAACGAAATCTTCTTTCATATTTCATATTTTTATACCAGAAATGTTTTTTAAATTAAAAAAACTTCACTGTATTTGCCTTTCAGAGACCGCTTCTTGTGATGTTTATTATTCGTGTGTGCACTGAAAAAAGCTTAAATTTTTTCTATGAAAATGTTGAATAAATTATGAATACGTAAAGTCTTCTTTATGTGAAATATTAAAAAATGCTTTCTTTTGTCGTCTTTTAATGGAGACATTTAATAAAAAGAGTTCTGAATGTGAATGAATATATGAAAATTATATTACATTTTATTACGACTGCAGTTGTGAAGAAGCCGTCTTTTTATCATTTTAAACATGATATTTTAATCATTTTAAAACACGAAGTGCACAATATCAATATTAAACTTGTTGACAATAATCTTCGTGAAAGCATTTTGTTTTCATACTTTATATTATATTTCGTGATTTAAGTTCAAAGGAAGAACTTATAACAATGAATTTCATCTTCTTTTTTTGCACACGTGATTTATTTTGAATGTGAACATACGAAATTGATTAGATTTACACATTTAACTGAACATTAATTAACTACAAAATTAATGTCGAATAAAGACTGTGAATGTAACATCAAATAATAATAATATTAATAATCATGTTGTGTCCTTAGGAGTGAGAAATTTTTGCAAGCATTTATAGTTCGTAAAAAAGTGAATGATATTTTCATCAAGCATCAAGAATGTTTTGCGCTAAAGTAAACTTTTCTTAACAAAATTGGACACAAAAGTTTGGTGATTTGTAAAAGCTGCGAACGTGGTTTGAGTGCGATTTCAATCGCTTTGCAACAAATGTTTTCCAAAAAGAAAACAATACTTTTTGATTTCGCACACGATTCTCGAGATGTTGAAATCGCTGAACGCATTGAAAATTTAAAATTTTATTTTCAAATTCGTATTCCTTTTCAATTTTTAGTCGTCATTCAAAAAAGATGGCATATTTGTTCACAAGTACAACTGAAGAATCAGGAATGTCACAAACAGTGACAATATTTTCTTGTAACTGCCTTCTGAGTATTGAATTTTCTTTTAAATTTCATTTTTTGAATATCATGTATGATGGAATTTTATTTACAACGTTTCATCGTTTCATATCTTCTTTTTAATATGATGGAATAAATATACGATTGCATTGCATTTATGAGTCAAGTTATGAAAGAGAAACTAACAAGTATGAAACATGCAAAAATGTGTTACAATTTTTGGCAAGTTAGCTACAAAATTCAACATTCTAGATATTTTGCATTAAAATTTAAATTGTTAAGAAAAGTTCTCTTTCTTTGAAGTCTTTTTTGCATAGCAAATACATTTCAGTTGAAGCGAAAATTGACTATGTCAAAAAAACGAAATTGTTATGTATAAGAATATAAGATTTCATCACTTATTTCCATTTTATAACAACTTCGCTTTCTATATTTAAACTTTGAAATAAGAAAAAGTACAGATTTCGCAATCGATTAATTATATAACTTACGCAAATGGTTGCCTATTCTTAATCTTGCTTCAAATGTGACAGAAACATATGCATCTACTTTTCCTTATACCATCAAATCAAAACAAGAATTACGTGAAACGATTAATCGATTCAGCAAAATACAGCAATGGACAAAACGAAATGTGTTTTTTCAAGATTACCATTTAATAAATACAACGTAAATATAACGTCATTTGAGACCAAAAAACATCATTTTATTTGCTCATATATTTGATTCTCATCAATTTTGATTTCAATTGATGTGTAAATGATGTTCTCAGTTGCGTAAGAATGAATTGCAATTTTGAAATTTCAGGTAAACATGGAAAAGCGAATAGAGAGGAAAAAATGAGAAGATGAGCTTTGAGTTTAAGCAAGGATACAGTGATCACAAGTCTCTTAAGTAAACGGCTTTTTGATGACTTGCAAGCATTGAAGCAAAACAGGCGACCTTTTCTTCGAATGTAACCAAAGAAACGTTAAGTCTTTTGATGAGTTGAGACAGTTTCGCAGCAGTTTCTCGGAAATTGTGAACTGTCGAAAAAGTTGCTAAAAACACATTCGCACAGCGCACCAGCGCAACAACAGAACACATTAATAATAGTGCTATTCGAGTTGAAAAGTATAGCGACCAAAATTTATGGATAACAACATTCATGTGAACTCTGATGTTTCCGCAAATCAAATTCATAAGTTTCACTGTATTCAATTACTGACTGACATTCTTATTGAAATCAGAGAAATCGCAATTTTCGAAAATGAAATGTGCAACGAAACTGGAGTTGATATGAAACATAATATAACATACTGAACACACTGGTCACACGTCGATTGCGAACGCAGTGAATACTAATTTTTGGCTTTCGATTTTGTTTCATTTGCTTGTCACTTCATTTTGGTTACAAATAAATGAGCACACATTTCGAAAATGAACAGCAACGACTTTCGATGAATTGCAACTAGATACACGTTTACATTTTCATTCTGTTTCTCTTGTAAATGTTTGCAATTGTTGATGATTCAAATAAATCACAAAACGATGCGAACATTTGATATGTAATTCATTCACAGCGCAAATTGTAATTAATATTTGTTTCATGTGTTCAGACACTTTTGTATTCATTGATATAAATGTGCACAAATATATTGTGTGTTGTGTGTTGTGAATTGTGAATTATGAATTATTATGAAATATTTCTTAAAAGTAGGACAACTGCTGTAAATTTATTCAATAAAAAAGTTGTATGCAAAAGAAGAAAGATTTAAGTGTTTACAGTTATGAAAAATGAATGCATATTTGCATTGAATTTTTATTTTCTCCTTTTCATTGTTTGTGAAGAATGGCTATTCAATCACATCGATGACAGTGAAAGCGATGAGATTGTATTCAAGTTTAGTACATGTTTTAAGGTAACTGAAAAGCGTAACTGCTTAAAGAAACAATGCAACTATTAATAGATTAGCGTAATTAGTTTCACGAACAGTTGTGTTCAGTTTAGCTGTTGTTTTTTAGTAAAAAGCAAAATTAATCGAACTTTAGAAAGAAAGTGTTCACTGTTCACAGTGCTTTGTTAGCTGTTGACGACACAATATTGCCAACGGTTAATTTACTTATCGATCGTTTAAAAAATTGTATTTAAATTTATTGCTGATTTCCGAAACGGTCCACAAAATGCAGTTAATTTCCGTTTTCAATTACTTTTTCTTAGCAAATTAATTTTTTTGCACTCTTTTCGTGACAAATTTTCATGTTCACAGAAATATGAGAACTTTTTTCATATTTCTCACACACACAGCTTGAAAACAACGAATGCTGCAAGAAAATTCCGAGACTCGTTTCCTTTGGATTAGAGTGAACATATATTTCACACATTTGCACATTTGTAGTAGTACACATTTGTACAAAATAATGTGTTTCGATTCTCATTCAAATCAGCTGTTCATCAGTGAAAATGATTCAAATTCGTGAAAAAAAAATTATTTTGTCAAAAACTGTACTTTGGTTATCCTAAAAATGGGTTTAAACAAGAGATCACAATTTTGGTTTCAGGCATCTGTCAACTACAGAACATTTTTTCGCTATTTTCAACAAAATTTAATCCAAACGCTGGAATGAAGTGAGTTTAAAAACAATTTTTTCCTCAGTCCAAGGCAAATTACATCACTTTGTGTACCTTTTCCTAGAAGTGTACGATTTTACGTTCCTTTCAAGTGCTGTCGTTATAAATTATAGTTTTTAACGACGAAAACATATGAAATATTTACAGAGGATTATATGAAATGTAACATTTTTCAGGATCCTAAATAACTTTGATTATTGCCTTAAAAGAACGCTTTTTCCGAGAATCAAAATTCGTGTGTTTTCTTGATAAAGAAAGGCAACTTTGATCCGTTGCGTAAGATGAATGTTGTTATCGATCGTTTCGAATTTCACAACAAAATTCATAATAATCTCATCTTTTACGCCGCTTTAAATCCGAAGAAATTATTGTGTTCAATAAATTTAACGCAATAACTTAGCTGAACATCATTATGAAAGCCACACATTATTGGTTTCCATTTTAATTTGTGATCAAAGATCACGAACACGAATAATTTGATCATTTGATCACTTTTATTCCGAGTTACAGTGAATTGTATTTTCACTGTAATGACGTTTATTAACATAACAATTCGAGCAGAAAAAATAACTTAATCCTCGTTAACCTTATTTAGACTTTGCTACAATCGAAGCATTGAGTTACACACATTAATTATATTTGGCAGAAGAAGCAGCATTCGTTAAAAAAGAAAATTTTGTTTACTTCATTCTTAAGTTGCTTTTATTTATCCTAAAGTAGATGAATGCGAACAAATCTTTTGTTATTATGTCGCAAGAGAAAGAATGGCAAGAATTCGATTCTAAAATTGGCCGCAATTACAGGGTTCATTTTGCCTTTGAAACTTCGCTGCCGGCAAGAGATACAAGATTCCGCATCACTTGTTGCAACTTGTTTGCAACTCATCTTATTGCGACGAACATTCTAATGCATTCGAATAATTCGTGAAATGAGACAATAGATAACATGCTTCGACATTCGATTGTGAAATGCGAAATGCAATGTGAATTGAATACGTCGGAGTGTGTTGAAAGAAGCTGTGCAATGTTGCCGCTGTTTGTCTGGCGTGACTTTATATACGTAATTCGTATAATAAAATAGTGCGTCCATCGATCGATCACCGAATGGACAACATCAACAACGATGAGCAGTATATGCATTTCTCAATGCTATCAAAATCTTTTATTCACTGCTCTTTTTCAATTAATTTAGCGACGAAATAATTTTAGATAAAAAAGGCGATGTCATTCATTCACTCATTCATCGTCATGTTGTGTTCCCTTGCGTTTAATTTCATCGCGTTTTTCTTTTCCTTCAAATAAAGACATTCACTGAAATCTGCTTGAAAAGGATTCACCGATTATTGCCATTCATTCATTCGCTGTGTTCGCATCACTCCATTCACACGTTCATATGTACATGCATTTGCAGTTTCACTTCAATTAATTGTGAATATATTTTTGCAGGCAATCATTAATTTTTGCATTTTCACATTAATCAGTGTGTAAACAATAATTGCAGGCATAAATTGTCAGCAACATGAATTCGACGGATTTAAATGAAGCGTTCATTTTGATATTTCAGCGATTTTTAGTTTTTTGCGCACAAAAAGAGAAACTTTTTAAAAATCGAATTTTATATAATCCGTTAATTTAAGCGAAAAGTGTGTAATCTGCGAATTCAACAGAATATTTTTGCTTCTTTTCAATTAAACACAATAAATTGCGCAACATACATTTGCAGTATGACATTTGTGGAATTAAAATTAACTTTCATTTTGTTCAATGCGTGCCGCATTAATCACAAACGTAATCTTTTATAAATCTCGGCATTTTTTAATTAACGAAGTTATGCATTTCGGAGAATTATTCACATACAATGTCAAACTTGGAGAGAAATAAACAGACATTGAATTACCCATGATGGCTTGTTATGTGGAAGTAACATAGAGACAAAGTTACAACAGTGAAACTTGTGTAAGCTGGACATAAGTATAGTGTCCATTTAAACAGGTGACATATTTACCAAAGTTGCCTTCAATTTGAGTCAGCTTATTGAGTTAATTTATTAGGATGAAAACAGTGTCCAACTTAGCAAGGTGTTCAACTTAACTTGTTGGATATCCCAAATACATTTTCGATCAAAATAATTCTCGTTATCATAGTAATCAGTTGCAGGGATTTATTGCGATTAGGATAAGCTATTGACTATAAATTTAAGCAAAAGTGAGCAGATACGACCGAAATCGTTGTAATTAATCGCTGTTAATCTCATTGAAATGCATTAAGATGAGCGAAATCCTGACTACCATTTTAGCAATACATTTGCATGCACAGTTTTGTACATTGAGTTATGTTGATTCGTACTACTTTTTCCATTAATATTAATGTTAAAAATAATGCTAATCTGCACAATGTCCAAAACTAAAAGTGCACAGATTAGTGCAAAAATAATACTGCAAATATAATCCTCATCTCAATATGTATATCCAATGAGAGATTAATACAGATTAGATAAAAGTTAGGTAAAGATAAGCAGTAAAGAATCTGTACAGGTTAGATTGTAATTAAAAGCGACAAGTAGATCCAACATGCAATACGAAGAGTTCTTCTGATGACCAATAGTACTGCAAACCGCATTCAATGTTTTACTGACTACAAACCTATTTCTCTGAGGATTATTGTACCAAAACAAAAAACATTATTATCGAACTGTTGTAACAAACTGATTTTTATAATTCAATAAATGACTCCATTTTCATTGTTCTATTTTGCGTGCTTCAATTGAATAACGGTTTTTCAACTGAAATGTCAATTGCTAAATATAATATAAGTCAAATTTGCTTTTTAACAAACTGTGTGCACTTTTCACTATTTTTCAATTCCAAAATTAGTGCTTCTTTTTACAACAACAACAACTACAACATCAAGCTCGCTGAAATTTAAAATGAATTAGTGAATGTTTGTTAATTAAGTGAACATGGAAAGGATGGAGTATAAAACACTACGAATACATGTTTGCATTATTTTAATTTTAACTTTAAAGTACACATTAGCATTTCACATTACACAGCAACATCTATTTGCTTGCCAAGCACCTTTGCTTTTGTCACTACTCGTACTCTATTGTGCAATGTGACTGCGCTGAGGGAATATTAATTATTTCTCTCTTCTTTTCGGTGTACTCAATATTTGCCGATAATTTTAAATAATTAAACAAAAGTAAACAATGAAATATGAAGCATTAACACACATACATTCTATTTAGCGAAAAGATTACATTTTGTGTTTGCTTATAAAGCAATGTGTCGTGATTGTTCGATGAAACAAAGCGATTGAGTAGAAAACGCTTTCAAAGACCCTTAGTAAATCAATGAGCAAAATGAAGTTCATTGATTTCACTGTTTTTGTGTAGCTTATGTGTTGCAACACCGATTGAAAAGATATGAAGTGAAATGTGGAACAAAGGAACGCGTGAAATAGCGGTGACATTGTTTGATGGATCGAATAAAAGTTGCTCAGCAAATGACTATTTCTTCGGAAACGTTGAATAAAAAGAAGCAGCAAAACGAATCATTTGCAATTCACGCGTTATTACGTGCGAAATGTTTCCGCCAAACGAACGTAATTGTTATTAAACTTTTACATTCACT
Organism: Leptotrombidium deliense; assembly: GCA_003675905.2. Classification (NCBI taxonomy): domain Eukaryota; kingdom Metazoa; phylum Arthropoda; class Arachnida; order Trombidiformes; family Trombiculidae; genus Leptotrombidium; species Leptotrombidium deliense. The sequence goes on from NCKV01000917.1 coordinate 9,590, forward strand.
TCTTCCGTGTTTCACATTCGATTAAAAATTTAATTTACTTCGCTGGTGAAGCGAAACTGATTCGAAAACAATTGCACTGTTTGCATTAAAGTTTCAACGTGTGCAAAACTTGCATGTATGCGTTCGTAGGCGATGCATTGTACGTAGAACATAATGTACATGTATATGCGTTGGTTACTTACGCAAATAACTAAGCTAACGGATTTCGCTTTAATTTTGCAAATATTTTCCCGGAATCAATTATTCGCTTCATTGTGAAAACATTTAATTATACAACAATGAATGTTTTCAAGACATGTATAAATGCATAATGTAAATAAATAATGATTTTAATAATAGCGTATGACTTAAGTATTTCTATGTTCATTTTAACATAAATGCTTTTAGTGTAAACAGTGAATTGAAAAGCATATTGAAACTTATGCTGACACAAAACATGCATCGTTAAATTTATCGCTTTGTAGTCTTCTATTGACGTAAATGTGATTCGAAATTCGAATAAATAATAGTTTAAAGAGTTTCAAGCACCTTCACTGTATTCCAAACACTGTTGAAATTGTTTTGAATTTAATTAAATAAAACACGAATGAATGCGTAAATAAATACTCGAGTAACTTTTTTAATACACTTCTTTTCACATTTGATATTTATTAATTATTTAAAAGCAAAGTTGTTATTTGCACGTGTAATGTATTTGATTGCAAACAGTGATTACATTAATAATTGAAACGTTGTTTACAACAACAATAAATGTTCAGCAGTAAATGTGCAGTAAGCAGTTAATTGAGTTTCGTGAATCGTTATTTGACAGTTATTTTCTGCACTGACAATCAATGCAACAAATGTTAATTATTTAACCTTTTTGCAAGACTAGTGAGCAAGACAAAAAAAGAAGAATAAGTGCTGCGTTTCATGCTAGCTAGTGTGCACTTGAACAACGAGTTTACTTTTTCTTTGCATTCGGACGCAAGCAAAACAAAGCAGAAACTAACTGAACTGAACTGAAGTAAACTAAACTATCTAACTATTTTAATGAATATTAATCGTTGCCACAGACGAAACAAGTGTTTTTCAATTAACGGTCACTTTTGCTGTTTCTTCTCAAACAATGCATTCAATAAAGTTGTGCAACGAAAAACAATACCATTAATGATCATTTTAGATACATATTAAAATATGCACAAAATGTAATACAAAAAATGCAATTTGAGTGAATTAAAACAAATTCTATTATTAAGTAACCAGCGAGCAAAATACATTGTAATTAAGATGATATCACTTTTGTAAATATTAATATTATATGAAAACTCGTGAATGCACAGTTAGCATTGTAATATTTGATATAATATTTACACAACGATTTACTTTTGCTTTTAGAAATATTATTATTTCACTTTTTATTGTTATTTCCACTCGCAATAACTGAGTTCGTGTGAATTACAATATTAGTGCTCTTTATTGTGTAATTTTTTCTTTAATTATTTTTATTACAGACGTTGATGCATAAATTGAAGAAGTAGACGAAAACAAAAAATATAACGTTCATAATGTATTGTCAATTAATGAAATGAACTTTTTGATGTATATGTTCCGTTTCGTTTTTTTAAAGCTGTCGCATTAACAAGTGTCACTTTATAGAGGTTTGCATGCAAACATTTGCCTTCATTGGATAAACATGGTAACGTTTATTTCGATTGTAACTTTTGCTTTGCAAATAGCATCTTGTTGCATCTATGGAACAAATAAAACATATATTCGCTTAAATATTTGCACAGCTAAGGCGAACGTCGCTTTTTTGTTGAATCGTAAAAATGTTATTTTAGGACACAAATCGTTAAACTCTTTGCTTACGTAAATACGAATGAAATATGAGCATTATAATAAAATAAATATTTCATTTTTCATGCGAAAAGTGAATTTATTTAAAATACAGTTTCGATCGAAAAGTTCATCAATTTTGAATCAGCTTCAGTCGCTGAAGTGATGCACATTCGCAGCACAACTTTTCGATCGCAACTGTTTTCTTCTTCTTTTTTTTGAATTTGTCGATTAAAAAATTGAAAAGCTTTGAAAAAACTTGTAAGAGACATTTAAAAGTGTGTATATAAAATCGTCAATATTTTCGAGTGATAATCAAATATTTATGTTTGTTCGGTTTCGTTTTACGAGAAAAGTTTACATTCAGCAACAATTCATTGTAAAACGAATTGTTCGAACGATTCAATTTACAAACGCAAATATGTGTTCGTTCAAATTGTAGAATGTTAGTCTGTTTTTGCACTTCGCTTCGCAAACAGAATTCAATTTCGAGACTTTTCGTTCAAAAGCGTTTCGCAAATTTTTTTGTCGCGAAAAGTTCATTTAGCACGCAATTCAATCTTGATCCAAAAATAAAATCATCGTGTTTACCTTTTTTCATCGTTGCAAAAAACGCCTCCACACTCATTTCTTGAGTACATAAATATGAAAATTAATATTTTATGTAATAATTAGTGTCAAATTATTTCAAATGTATTCTCATGTTTCATTGTTTATGTTCATTTGTGCATCATTTCCAATTTTTCTTCACTTTATCCACGAAACTTTTTTAATTGCAATTGTTCTCTAATTTCATTTTATTATTTGTTTTCCATGAATGATGCAAAATGTGTGTGCATTCGTTTGCTTAAGAATAAATACGAACAAACAAACAACAAAGATGTAATTAACGTGTAATGAATGCGATTACTTCGTTTCACTCTTATTGCAGCGAACAAAAACAACACAAATGGTTAACATGTCGAATCGTCGAGCGATAAGATAAAAAACAATGAAACTTCATTGACAGCGAAACGTACGTCTTAACTTAAAAACAATGAATTACATAAGATTTTGTTCGACACTTTTAAACAAAAAATTGTTGTCGAAATAAAGAACAAAATATGTGATCGATTGGCATCAGTGATAAATATCGAATTGAACATTTTTTGCTCCAAACTTTTACTTGAAAAATGACACTTTCTTTGAAGCACGGATTTTGCGGTCGAAACAGACACAAAACAATCGACTGATTAAAAATCGATTATTTCACTTTCATGCAGCAACTAAAAAACATATTTTACACATGTTTCAAAACGTTTCATTGCGTGCATTATAGACAGGCGAAGATTACTCATTTAGAAAATTAAATACTTCGAATATAATTAATTCTCAAACGACACATACGCGAATATCCAGTTTGTAATTATATTTCTGTTAATCAATACACAACTGAAAATAACAGCAATTTTAAATTTGAGTCAAGTGAAATGTAGTTTAATTCGAAACTGATAAATTTTGTAGTAAAGT
>NCKV01000918.1:0-12895 GCA_003675905.2 Leptotrombidium deliense
GCAAATTTTCAATAATATTTCACTCCTAATTTCTTAATCGACTGTTCGTGTGAATGTTGAAGTATAATTCATAATCGATTACTATATCAGGTGAAATGAAGACTGACAAGTGAAACGCTTGCATTCAGAGCAAATAAATATTCACTGGTTGCATTCGCTCTCAATTCAGAGTGCAACCAAAAAATCGATTTCATTAAAATTACAACGATACTGTTGTGCGTCACACAATATAATGACAATCAGATACGGATTATGAAATATGAATTATTAATGTTATGCACGAGCAAAATAAATAATTCAAACATTCGAAATGATATGTGACAAGTGTGTGAAGTGTACGTACACAGTAAATGCTGGCAATTGTGTTATAATTGTCTTCTCTTCGATTTATTATGAAAACACAATAATAATGATGTGTTTGTTTCAAACGTTGGATAACACAAGATAACACAGTGTAACTTAACGTTCATTGATTGCACTCACCTGTGTTGTTTATGCAACGCAATGTTGTATTGAGTGATCATAATGTTATATTGAATTCTTATTGTGCTACTAACGAATTCGAATGTATGTATGTAAATGTAAAAGTGAACTTATTTCGAGTTTGTTACGAGAATTCTTTCGAGAACGTAATTCGCAAAGAAAATAATTTTTGCATCACTTTGCTTATTCGCTGCAGTGATCCATGTTTTCTTGTTTTTCAACTGCGATCCTCTTTAATGCCATCGAAATCTGTTTCCAGAGATACTTTCAGTTTCATTTTATCACCGATTTGTGCGCCATTTTTTCGTTTCCCGACAAATAATATTGACAAATGAATGGATCGAAACATTGCTGATTGTGCTAAAATTGTTTGCCGAACAGTCGACGTGAAACATCACACCGTTTGTTCACGAATTCAGTGTCGCAAAAGTGAAATGCAACATCCGAACGAAAGATTGAAATGCAATAAAACTTTTGTTTATTGATTCACAAGTCGCGATATGTTCGCCGATATGTCACAATTGCGAATATATCACTTTATTGTTACCATTTTATTTCACTTTCATTCATGTATTATATTTTCGAAACATATGTATTTTCGTCAATAAAACACTTGTCGACACAAAAATGTAATATTAAAAAATGATTGCGATGCGTTTTTATGATCAATTTGTGCAATGAAAGTGTGAAAGAGAAATTTATTTTCGCTCTTTTTCATTTAGCGAGAATTGAAGAACTTTATTCTCACTTTATTTGAAAAGCATTAGGAATCATAATTGTCTGCAAATTGTACCACAAGCAAATAAGAGTAAATAAAATGTATTTTTGTGTCCACTTTGCACTACATTTCATTTGCAGTGAAAAGCGTTGCTAACAGTGAAAACGACATGTAATAGAAAAATGTTAAGAAAGTTGCCTACTAAAAATAGATCGACTCACTCATTGAGTATTGATTTTTTGTTGAGCCCGTGCGGCGAAACTTTTTTAGTCTCACTTTTCGCGTTATTGCATTTGAAATATTATATTTAAGCTATTTTATTATTACTATTGTTGATAACGAAAACTATTTAACGGATAAAAATGTTGCGCCGAAGAATATTACAATAGTTTTATCAGAAAGTACACCGACACGGAATGGAATCGCTTTTCTATCGGCTTTCTGAGACACGATTACTCTTATATGAAAATATCGATTTTGCTTTGTTCAAGAAAATAATACAACGACTTGAGTTTAACCCTTTCATCACAGTTTCACAGTTTCACAGTTTTTCAAAAACATTACACTCGAAATTGTGATTTTCCACTTCTACTATACGCATTACACGAATTCACACAAAAATTGTTTCACTTTTTGCTTGTAACCAAAATAGTGAAAAAAAGTGAATCGATAATAGCATGAAAGAAGTTCGGATTTACATCAAATAAGCTGAAAAACATTGAAGCATTGATAAATTTTTTGGTGCTTCATTTTACTCTTCGAAATGCGATCAAAAGAATCGAGAGATAAAATAGTTGCAAGCGAATCGCAAATACATGTGATTACCTGTGATCACATTTTACTTTTAATGTAACATTATTTACTTTTGGGAGAAAAATACGTGTCCTATCTACACAGCAAGTCAGTCAATCCACCTTATGCACAAAAGCCGAAGCCATTCTTTTCCAATTTCGCTGTTAACTGAATTGCAGGAGAAAAATTAATTCGTTGTGTCAAGTGTTTAGAATGAATTTCAGTAGTGTGTGTCTGAAGATAAAAAAATTGTTCAATGTTCTTTCGTGTCGTGATTGAATACTATTTTTAGTGTCACAACGGATTTGGAGAGCAAAGAACACAGAAAGAGAGAAACAGTGCGAAGAGTAATGATTTCGACTGAGGCAATTTGGAAATGTATGTGTTTTTTTCACTGAAAATTGTTCCCAATGTTTGGCAAAAAATGAATAAAGTTAAGTAGAATCACGTCTTCAGAGACCAATACATTAATGAAATGTCATCAATCAATGTTTTTAATTAATTTATGCTTCATTTATTAAACGCGTTGTGAATTAATTTCGGCCAAATGAAATCAGTCACTTCAAACGTGTAACATGACGAACATATTTTATTAAACAATGTCGCTGATGCCAAATTAAGCAATCAAATTAATGTTGAAAGCATTTCGCAGTAAAAACATTTCGTAAGCGCTACAATGGTCAATAAAACAGCTTGATGTGCAGACAAGAAACAGTTACGAAAAGATGGCCACAATTTAAATTCATTCATTCGCATTTCAATTTCAATTTCATTGAAACATTCGACAAATTGAAGTTACCATTAAAAACATCCATTTTCATTAATTTTATTGAATTATCGAATCACGACACACACTTTCGGCATTAATTTCGAGATTCATTTTTCAAACGAGAAGCAAATTTGCAGCTTGTTCAATTAGTGGCGAAATAATTCATTTATAATTCATTATTGATTAGTGTTTTTATAGGGAAAATTAATTTCGCTGAAAATGTTCACCAAAGTGTGGCAATGTTTATAATGAATTCACAACAGTGAAGTTGACCCATAGGAACACACAATGCAATGCATCTGTTTACATTGCATGTTGCGTTTTGTTGCTCACGTTTGCATCGTTTTTACTGTCCTTTTGTTGTTGATGTCAAAGCAAAGCAATTTCACAGTGAATTCATTGCCGAAATTCGCCGTCTTTCTCGAATTCAAATCTCACAGAGAAAGCAACGCTTTTTTTATTGCACTGAAGAAGATGAAAAAGTGGCTCATTGTTTGCCTGCATCCGTCATATTTAATTCCAACGCTGTTCGCTTCGGTTCACTTGGTTTCAATTCCGAAATGCGACGAATATAACACACATTCGGTGAATTGAAGTCACATTTGGAAAATATAGATTTATGGCGAAATATGTGTGTTCATACATCGAAAATATATTCACGAATATTTTCTCACATTGAATGTCGAGATGAAATCAACACTTCTTCAATCAAATGTAGCACTTCATTCGTTTTCAATATTGAATTGCTTTCTAAACTTCGCAATTGAATGTCACTGAAAATGTTGTTTTTATGGAGAGAATTTTGCAGATGAAGTTTTTTCATTTTCTAAACGTTCTACTTTGAAAAAGAATGATGAACACATTTTTTTCGTAATTTCCAAACTCACTGGAATTTCGCAATTTCAGCGAAATACGTAAAAATGTCTCTATTTTCATTCAACAATTGATGCATTCAAAAATAAACAAACTACTAGTGATGTCATAAGCGAAACTATTTTTCAACATATTGCATATCATTAACATTGTTTACAAAATGCAGTTTGTAGAAATTTATTTTTGCAAAATGAATTCAGAATGAAATTTATTTTAATTTCCACTGATTTACAGTGAACACTGTTCAAATAAGCGTAAATGAAATAAACGAGCAAACGAAACATAAGCATAAGCATAACAAAGTCACATAACGGTTATATAATTATGTAATTTTAAATTATGCAAACTACGAGAATGTAGATTGAAATTTTAAATGAATACTGTTCGTCTCTAAAGTCACAATCTTTTATGATTTATGAAACAATTTTTTAACAACTTTTGATTTATGAAATTCTGGTAAAGACGAATGATCTTTTCTCTGTCATTTTTCGTGAAATCTTCGGATCGCGAAAAACTGGTGAGTGTAATCCTTATCGATCTTAAACAGCATTTTAAGTTTACGCACCAAAAGCCCGATTATTTTGTGTACAATTCGTTTGCGTGAATGCGTTCGAACTGACCGTTGGTCAATGATCGCCTTACGAATCGCATTATTCTTTTTGAATGCATTCGCGAAGCCGATCAGCATCCAATTGCATCTATAATCGAATATATTCAAATTGTTGCTCACAGGAATTTGCGTAACAAATAATGTCATTAATCAAATTTCGCAATTAATTGTAACTCGAATTTCATCCAAATTTCGTTTCACAACAACTCACGTTTCGCTGCTCTTAAAAACATCGATATTCACTTATCCGCACTAACTAATTGGTTGTGTAATTTTTTGAATAAACTTTTATTTAAATTTTAATGAATTGAAGTGTTTGTTGTTGAAAGATAAGAGTAACAAACAAATCAATGTGAACATGAACAATATGTGATACAAAGCTTGCCTAATTTAGCTGAAGTCGCGACAAACAAAAACGCGAAAAGCAAAAATAGAAAACGAAAGTTTACGTGATGTCTGTCTATGTGCATAATTTGATACATTGTCTGATACAGAGTAAACAGTAATCATTATATTAATTGAAACAAATACTACTTGCATTACAGTGATTACGATGTACAAATGGCCAAATTGTTGCCATCAAATTTAATGTCATTCGACGGTACAAAATAAGCTAATATTACATCATAATAATACAATGTATATAATACACACAAAATGTATTATGATATATAATAAAAAAAGGTAAGTTGTGTGTGAAAATAAAGTCTGTTATCTGTTATCGATTGTTGCATCGAAAGTTGACTAATATTGTCGCAAACTTTAACGAATCATTAACGATCGATTGTGCCAGTCGAGTGTTCGAAAATGGATCGATATTCGCGTTGACAGTGGCGGCTAGTCAATGTTAAAGTGACCTAAGAACTTTAAGCGAAAATTGTTCGCAAAATGAATGCCACGTAGTATGGTAAATGAAGCGAAAGATTGGCACTTAAGTGACCATTACTCGTATTAGAAAATGCTTCAAAAAGCCTTAAGAAAATTTAGTTCACTTATGAAAACGTGATTCGAAACAATTGCAACACAATTCGCAATTAAATTGAATTGGAAATGAAATGAAATGTACATGACAATGTGCCATGTGAAAGTAAATATTAATCTCTTACTAAGTAAATGGAAAAACGGTAGAAATAAAATACGATCGAAACTCGTTCTAAAAGTGACTTTTTTATTTGAACTAAAAAAAGTTCAATAATCGTCTGTTTTGAAGTGTACATAAAGTTTGCGAAACAATTTTGTAGACGGAAAGTGGTTGACAAGAAAACATTTCGATTATTATTTTTATATACGCACACATTTATTGCGCCTACAGCGATATGTTCGCTAAAAATGAAGCACTACAATATATTGTGACCACGTCACTGCGAATATTGTCTGTGTGCTAAACTCGTTATAACACTGTAAACATAATTGAATGCGAAAGTTCTAAAAATGAACGAAACGAATGAACGTTAATGAAGTGAAATCGAAATGAAATGTAATGTATAATGTTTGTGTAACGAGTTCTGCTCGACTCGAGTTGCAATGTTCTTTCGAAACAATGCAATGCAGTTCAGTTCTTGAACAAAAAAAAACCATTTCACAACGAAAAGATTGAATGCGGACATTAGTTGCACGCAGTGTAGAAACGCAAGCAAAAGTTAGTGAAAAACATATAAAAACGTATAAAACTAATAAAACGATTCCTCGAATGTAGCAATTGTTTGCGACTGTTTCATGTTGTGTTGCAAACAACAACAGATAAAATCAATTTCCTGCGATAATCATTGACTCTTAACAAAACAGAAATTTGGTTTATGAAACATTTGAACATTGCAAATATTGCTCAATTATTGAAATATCTTACATGAAGCAAAGAATGTGAAATGAACAAAATGGTCATTTAATAAAACACATCAGAGGATCATTTCTTGCAAATTGCCTTAATACCAGTTTACTCAACACGCAACATTTATGTTCGCCATTGTGAAGCATGACGAAAGAGAAGCGGTTTAACTTGATGCTTTGCTTTGCTTTGCTTTTAAATTCAGTTAATGAAAGAACCGCAAACAAAGCTGTTATCGTTTCAATGCACCTTTACTTTTGTTGCTTCAATTAAAATTAATTCTGTAAGTAAAATTAATTATACACCACTTTTTCTTGAGCACCTTTTTCATCTAATTCACTTTAAGAATGCACACACAATCGCTGTTGCTCTCTTTTCATTCATTATTTACGCAGTAATAAGACTGTAGAAAAAGTGAATGCATTTGTGCAAGATACATTTCATTCACAGCTCCATTTTCGTGATTCACTGCAATTGACACACTCTTAATTGATTCACGTTCATTGATTTCTTATGATGATTAAATTTCACTTGATTGCATTTATCTTCACTTGCGTTCACTGAATTTCGATTATTTTCATTTAATGTTACTTTCGTGTTTTTCACAATTTGTTTGCCAATTTCAACGATGACACGAAGAAACAATTCGATTTCGGTTATTTGAAGTGCATATACTTAATAACTAATTGATTATAAATAAAGATTAGTTATTTATCATTTAGAATTTGTTGTGACTTAATTTTTGTGTTACTTTCGAATGTTGCATTTTTGGGTAAATATTTTGAACCAAATATTTTGTGAGACACACTGTGGAGCCACAATCGATGTTCTAACTAAGTTATAATGTTCTAAGTCACTCACTAAAAATTTATTTATTGAAAAATACATATTCATTGTTATGCCGTTAATGTTTTTGACGTAATTTGAGTTAGCTAATTAATTGAGTGAATCAATGCAAAAGTTCCTCAATTTTAAGACGCACGTCGCGAAATTGTCAACACAACTGACAACAAAATATGAACGGTCGTTAAATATGATCTCTTTATAATAATAAAAAGCAGCTGTTTTGGAACAATCACAGATTTGCTTAAAAACAGAAATGGAAATGTATCGCAAATATAAATTTACAAATTTAAAACAAGAGCAGAATACATTTTGATTAAAACGAGTGCCGAATTGTGATTAATGCGTTCGTTGCGTAATTAAGAGTACATTTAAACGAGGTGGCGGCGAAAACAAGGAACTGGTCAATTGGGTAATGCCCAAAGTGTTGCCGTCTTGTCAGCACTGGTCGTCAAGAATGTGAAGTCGGTTGGATGCCAACGTCCCTGTATTACTTTATCCGAATGTTCAGCAACGACAACACTGGACAGCGGTTGAGTCAGATCTCCTTGCAGATCAGTCAATACAATTTTGTTATCGTAGCCACCGGTAAGCAAATAATACGCTTTTGCTGAGAATCGAACTGTTCTTATTTCAGCTGAATGCGGTCTGAATGTCTGTATTATTCTTCCTCCTCTGATGTCGTACAACATACACGTCGAATCTTCGTGACCTGAAACAAGCAGTCTGCCAGAAGGATCAACGCAAACAGCTCCAACAGGACTTCCTGGACCCGAAGTTGACGCTGGAGGTGCAGTGATCAAGTTAACACATCCCCGAGTTCTAAGATCCCAAAATCGCATTGTTCTATCTTGCGAACCACTGACAAAAACTGCTCCTCCCCATGTGTACAACGACAATATGTGACCTAATAATGACATAATGACATGTTAGACAAAGCGAATTATTTCGACAACAGGCACCTGAATGACCGGAGAGAGCTTGAAACGGTGTCGCTGTTTCACAATCGGTAACATATATTTTACAGTCACCAGCACCCCCAGATATTAACAAGCTCGAATGATTTGTCAAATCCTCCATAAAACACATATCCCTGATTGTTCCGTCGTGCATTGTTAACTCAGCCTCCCCTTTTTCCACATCACAAGCATCCGCATTAAATCGCATCAATTTAATCGTCTTATCGTTGGAACCAGTGGCAAGCAGATCACCAGTTATGTTCCAAGCCAAACAGTAAATCGATCCTTTGTGATGTTTAAATCTTTTGAACAGTACTGACGGTTGATACGGTTCATGATCCTCTCTAAAAGCGAATTACGTTTAATAAAGATTACAACCAAACAACAACATTCAAACCTTAACATTTTCAATTCGTGAACGCGTGGATAGCTACAAACTCGCAATGTTTTTGAGTTTGATCCGATTGCGTAAAGATGTCCACTGGGATGAAATTCGGCTGCTCTAATGGCTTGTGCATCCTCGAGTTTGGTAATAGGGATAAACTGTGGTTTCTTTCCATTTGCACTCACATCGCTGGCGATTGTTGTTCGTTTACTTTGAGGACCATGCTGAGAACGAAAACACAATTTGTTAGAGAACATATTGAATGAGTTGCATATTAACAGGTGTAAGCAGCGAATAGAAAATGAGATTACTTATTGAAAAATTATTCACTGAAATGAATATACCTTTACGTAAACGTAATTAACAGGCATTTATGAAAGCAACGATCGCGAATTGTGTCGACGTAGTCACCAATGAATACGAATTGAATTGTTTAAGACACGAATGTTTCAATCGAAAAAGCGACACTCGCGAATGCATTGAAACGAAAAATTAACGACAAAAAACGCGTAAACTGAAGCAGCCAGCATTGAAATTGTGTTGCAACAGTGAAATGTTGTATTGACGAATGAACGAAAGAACCGAGAAAAAAAGTTTACTTTAAACGTTAAGAAGCCGAAAGGAAAACGAAGCGAAGCGAATCGACGACCGTGTACTGAAAATGCGTACCAAGTATCAAACTAATCTTAGCTTCTCATTTCGCTATGCATTGCGTGTCTGCATTTAAATATTGTATGTATTTGCACATAAATATTGCAATCGTCTCATTGCGAATAATCGCAATGCATATACACTAGTTTACAATGTTAATTAATAACATTTGAAATATCAGTGAACTTAATTCATTCATAATCGACATCTATTTTTAAAAATAGACAAAAAATCTCATTTTTTTATAAAATGCTAATTAACTCGAACGCAACAAAACAGTGTTGTTAATCAAAGCAAAGCATTAATGTTGTACTTGTCTCCTTAATAAATTTGTGAAACATTGCATTTTGATCATCGAACCATTGCATAACGCTTTCTTATTTAGTTACTTACTTCATTATAAATGTCAATTATAAACGAATCACAGTATTCGTGATATAATGAAATTTGCATGTCTAACGAAATGCTAAAATTTCAGTTTTATTTAAAGCTCAACTTTATTAATTATTTATAAATTAATATTAACATGAACATTAATTCCTCGTTATTGGTAATTACGACTAATTAAGCTTTTTTTGTGGCAATGTTCACAGTTAACGAACTTTAAACACTAAAATCTCAGCTACTCAAATAATGGTACAAATTGTAGTGTGCATATTAATATTAATTCACACCATATTTTGTGTATTTAGAACAAAACTGAAACAAAATGCGAAATGTTGTTGTTAACACACAAACTGATTAATTACTCTTTGATTGATTACAATCGCAATTGATTGCGTGTAGTAATGACAAGTGTTGATTGAACGACGACAAAATTTTTTATAAATGACATAAAAATTATAATTTTGTGAAAAAATTTCACTACCGAAAATTGGTTTTTTACATCCGACTCTTGTTCTACATTTAAAAACACATATTATTTTTAAAAAAAGAGATGAAAATACGGAATAACAATTGAGGACAAGCAATATCAAAGCATAGCAAACATAAATTGTGCAGTGAATTCATTTAAAAATATCATTTTTGATATTTGCGATTTACTTGTGAACGGTAATCAAAATGTGCGAATTCATTCAGTTTCTATATTAGTATTCACTTCACTTAATTTTGATTCCAGAAAACGTTTTGTTAAAGCATTGAATTACGTGCTGAAAGCAAATTTCACAATTTAATGTTGACATGAATCTCGACTCGTAAAAGTTCTAATTTTTTTTACTCAATTTATCACTTCGTTGTTTCGCTACCGCAGTCATTGTATTCAATAAATGAAAACAAACAATGCTTGAAATGAGACTAACAATAAAATATTGGTATTCGCAAATTAACAAATAGACATTGATAAAAAAGTATGTGCACATTGTGTCATTTACAAAATTAACACATTTTGTTTGTAAATAGCAAAATGAATGACAACAGAGTAAATGGAAATAGAATGAAAACAAATCACATTGTTATGAAAAATATTTGATATAATGCAAGAAAAAATGAAGAATTAATCAAGGAAAACAAATGAATTGCGAAGGTCGACACAATGTGTTACAACAAAGCGAAGAACATTTGCATCACGATGCGAAGAAAACACCATTGACATTGAATACTGTTTATTGCTCAACATTAATCGTTTTGCTCAATAAATAATGTTTACAAATCATTACACAACTTGACTGACAAGTGAGATAAAAGGGAGCAATGAATGCAAGCAAACCGCATCAACATCAACTGTTGAAAACAATTTAATTGTCATTAATAATAACACTTACGTGACAACTTCTCAGCGAAAGAGTTGAATTTGTTAATTGCGGAATACGCGAATACGTCAAATCGATCGGCAAACTGGTCGTCGACAATGTTCGCCATTTGATCGCTTCTCGCATCGGACATATGCGAAAATGATGCATGTATCGTTTATTCGGTACACTAATTATTTGCGACATTTCACGAAATCAAATAAACACAAACACACGAAGTGAACACACGCTGCAAAATGAGGACTCAAAAAACACGAAACAGTGTATGTTTTAACAGTGATGTACAGTAATGAAAAATAAAAATAACTATATCGAAACGACTATTGAAAATTTAATTCACTCGCAATACTAATAACTGAATTCAGTATTGTGATAATAAAGGCGTCGAAAAAACACCGTTGAATATTGAATTATTGTTATCGAGGGAAAACAATAAAGTAATAACAGTACACTGGCGAAACTATGTCTCGATTCTCTCTCTTTCACTTTTTACAAAAAACATGAACATTTGCAATTCAATCGCGAAAAATCGTGATTAAAATCTATGTTTTCGATGAGGTCGCTAAAAACGAAGTACACATACACAGCACTGAGCTAAAAGCTTCGAAGCTTCCAGTAAATTATGTAATAATATACTTTAATAATATTAATGATAAAACAAAGCAAAAGAGACGAGACGAGAGATGAATGGAGAGAAGATGGCAAGTGAATAGAATACAATGAGACGGAACAATTCAATACATTTGAAATGCAAATAATGAGGAACAAAAGTGAATGTTTGAGTTGCGAAGAAACCTTGTGAATTTACAGTTAAACAGTTACTTTAAATAACAACAGCGGTTTGCGATAATGAATTGAGTGATGCGTTCACAAATATAAATACACTAATTTAACGCTTTGCTGCAATAATCGACAGCTGCTTATCAAACAGTAAAGAGTTAGAGTTCAATCAATGCTCATTAGTGAGAACATGCATACCTGATCGCATTGGACACCGTGTCCAAGAATGTGATTCGGTACTTCGCGGTAAAAAGGTACGTAATTTGCATTTTCGTCATATATTTGTTGTACGGTTTCCCAATTCAATAAAGCATCAATTCGACCTTTCGTGTAATAATCCATAGCAATGCACACATTGATAGAAGCGTTCGCATACAATGACAACAGTGCATAAATTCAATGTTTGACAAGATTGAAAGCAAGCGAGAAAATAGTCAATCAATGCCAAATAACAAAGTTTTTAAATATTATCACGCTACCCACTAATTTTGACCAAAAATGGTTTTCATATTAAAATTTAATCAAAAGCGAAAATAAGAGTTATGCAATAATCGCGGAGGCAATAATTACGAATATTTCTCAATGTCTTTAATAAACATCTTGTGTTTAGTAGTGAAATATGCAAATACAGCACTTCTCAAGACATTGAATATATTAAACACATGCAAATTGCCTTATCGAAGAATTAAACAAAGAAATGTTCAGTAATCTGTGAAAATAAAAGTGAAATAAATAAAAAATAAAATTTACTTTTTTTGTCAGAATACAAAAACTTTCCGCAAGCCTTCATCTTCAACAGCAACAATCACAAAAATTAATTTCACGTTAATCTAAAATTAACTCAAAACGAAACAAAAGAAGAATTAATTTAACAGCGGTGTCGGAATATAAGAAATGCTTAATTGCTGCAAAACCGAAACAAGTGAAGGATTTTGTGTAAGAAAGAGTACAAAAACTTGAAAAATGAATGTATTATATATGATAAATTTCAAATTTAACAAATCGATTGGTTTCCACACAATTAAAAGTGTTTAGATTTGATAGCAAAATTCAAAGAGTGTATAAACGTTCAGTGAAAAGCATTTCACACAGCGCCCAACTTTTCCCACAAAATTTGGTTTCAAAAGCAGACTAGAAAGAAGTGGGAAAATAAGCAAAACAAAAAAAGAATAATTAAGCGATATAAACGAAAACTTGAAAACGTTTTAAACCGTAAAATGCATTATTGAAACAGTTTACTGCACTCGTTCGCATCTCATTTTACGACCAATAAATAAAACGCTTTGCAAATCCAGTGATCACTGTTATTGCGATCTTTTCAGCGAATGAACACCAAATTCACTGAACGTGAACAAAAAAATTAAGATTCAGTCGTAACAGCAATGAGGTACATTTCCGTCTGATAAGAATATACACTTTTAAACTATTCAATTATCTGTCATCAAAACAAAGGTTT
>NCKV01000920.1:0-12892 GCA_003675905.2 Leptotrombidium deliense
CAAGAATTTAATTAAAATCGTAATCATCTTTATTACAATACGAATTATATTTCACTAAATGTATTGCGACACAATTGCGTTGAATTTACAATTATGTTCATTATGTAATACTATAATATTTTGTAATTACACTGTTTCAATTTTGAAATCTTTGCGATTAAATGTTAAACAAAATAATGCCGAATTCATTAAAGTCTTTGTCACAGTTTTCACTGTTTTATGAAAAATGTTCTCATTTTTCAGAAAGTTTCATAATCGCAAAGAGCAAACTTTTGATTTATGCCGATTTAAGCCAATGTAATCAAAGTGCTTTTAATTTTGTGTGTCTAGTGCTCAGTTTCAGTTGAGGTTCAGGTAAAAACATAGTAATCCGTTTAATCGCAGACTAATTCCTGGTGTTCAACATGATTTACAGACTGTAATCCATTATTTCACAACATTCACTTCTTTCAAATACTCGCTGACGTGTTATTTGCTTTCAAAATTGTGTTCAGTGTCTAACTTCGTTTGTTAAAATTAATGAACGATAAATTGAATGTTTGCAACTTCCATTATCAGCTGTAATTCAAAATTCCGCTTCAATGTTGTTTTTGTTCGTAAATCACTTTTTGATTGAATTTTTTCTTTTTCAAAAGTTTATAATTTATTGAGCATCCATTGTTTGTTTACGAATACTACATAATATTTGCTAGTTATCATTCAAGTTGATGTTATGTAAACATTCACTCATCAGTGTGAATTCAAGCGCATATTCTCACAACGATTAAGGTAACTGTTTTTAATATGATGCAATCTGTTGCGCTTTGTGTAGCTTTATACTGCCTTGGACAGAATGTTGCTTTTTAATATCATTTATTTTATTTGAAAGTATTCTGATTTCGGAAACAAACATTTTTGTTGAAAGCAGTTCATATGTTTTGTTGAAAGTTTTTATGTTGTTTTTCAAGTTCGAAACATATTTGTATGAGATTTAAAATGAAACAAAAACAGTGCACATTGAATGAAGTTAAAAATTATAATATAATTTGATCTTTTTTCGCGTGAAATATTTTTACGAATTTAAATATTCGAGAAACAATTCGAAACACATTTGCGTCGCTTTTGAAATGTTGCAAAATTTTAATAATGATATTTGTCGACGCAAACTTCACTCGCTGATTGAATGAGAAATTTGCATAAATATTGTTTGTGTGTTAAACGAATTGATTCGTAATAACAATAAAAAGCGTATTATTTAAACGCGCACACAAAAAGTGAAAGTGTCTGTGATTTTGTGTGTTCACTGACATACAGTGAATCGGAAACGAATATTAAGTGTCGTTGAATCAAAATGGCCCGAAAAATATAAACGATCGACAGCTGTGTTGTGCAACATTTGTGCACTCTTCATCTTTCTCATCTTTTCATAACTGGTTGACATTCACTCTTCGATTGAACGCGAAACACATTTCGCATCCATATTACACAAATCCATACACATCATTAAAAACGTACAAACGTAATCCATTGCTTCATTAATTGTTGCTCATTTATGATTAATAAGAATCATTTTCATTTCTGCTGTTTCGCAAATAAAGCTCGCATAAATAAGATATTATTGAAGAATACAGCCTCATCTGTGGCACACTGTTCATGTTATCTTTATCATACATCTAATATTATCTTTACACACTCGCAGTCAATTAATATCGAATTGAGAAGCGATATATTTGTGGATGCAAGTGGCAATTAAAAAAGTCTTTACATCTTTATTTGTTGAGATGTGAAATGAAAGAAAAAGATTACTTTTTCATTTCGCAGAACAAAAGCGATGTTATTATTAAAATATATGCCTGAAATAACCTCATTTTCACAGTTCAATTCTCGTCAAATCGACGGTTCATTCGTTTGAACACTTCACTAACAATGCAGTGGCAACTTTTTTACCGTACATTCAAAATCACGAGTCTCATCGTAAAATTAAACGTAATTCATTGTTGGTATAAACGTAACACTTTTTACTGTTTTTCTCGTTTTTAGAAAGTGGAATCACTTTCAAAGGAACTTTTCGGAATAATTTACCGATTGAAACTATTTTGAAACAAGATAGAATTCACAATATTAGTAAAGTTCTTTCGACCCTTTTATCGCATTACGACGCTAATCAAAGACCAGATTACGGTGGTAATTACATTGTGCTCGATTGCTTAGTGAATTAATTTACTCGTTGCAAAGGTCCAGCGACTGTAATCACGTCAAACATGCACATTCGAAGCATGGGTCCGATGTCAGAATTGAATATGGTTTGTTCATGACTCAGTTTCTGTTCATTTTTGTAGCGAGCACAAATTACTCGAGTAAACATATTTGTTTTTGTGACAGGAATACTCTCTGGACTGTTATTTCAGACAAAAATGGTTCGATAGAAGATTGAAATACGAGGGCAGCTTCGACTCGTTGAGCTTAAATATAAACATGTTGGAAAAAATTTGGAAACCCGACACGTACTTTCACAATGGAAAAGGTTCCTATTTACATACAATTACTCGTCCAAATAAATTTCTAAGAATTTACAAGGAAGGACAAGTCTACTACTCGATGAGGTACATATTTTTATGCTTTCACTTCTAATTCATCACAGTTCATCGGTTTACGGTTTCGTCACAAGTTTAATATTTACTATTGGGTAACAAAAAATTCCTACTTTTTGACAAGATAAGCAAATTTTTAAAAGCATCCATGAAACGGATACGAACGTTTTCGTTTATTTGAAAGCCAACTTTTTTCCTTATTGAACTTTGCTAATGTAAATATAAAATGTAATGTTTGTGTGTTCACTGCTTTCTATGCATTCACTTCTACGTCTACTTTAAAATCTAATTTTAAAGTCGGAGACATTTCCAACTGACAATGTGACAAGTGAAACATCGATCGATTGTTGCGAGGCCCCAGGTCTAAATGTTGCACTAATGCAAATGAATAGCTGGCAATTAAAAAGCGAAACTTACTACTTCGCAAAAAAATCAAAACTATTTTTTGTGTATTTGTATTTTTTCACACTTTTATTGAGCAGTGAATTCGAATTGGAAGAAGTTTTGAAAAGTGAAACGATCTCGGAAATCGCATCAATTGATGAGCTGAAAGCTTTAATGGATCTTTGATTGCTGTGTGACATAGCGGAAAGTAACGAGTCGCTCCCAGCGTCTAATCTTTCTGTTCACACGTATTTTCTTCTTATTTATTGAAAATCGCTTTTTACGAAACAAGGAGTGCCACAGTTGTTCACTACTACACTGAACGCTCTATTACACTTTTTACAGAAATGCAGGCTCAATGCGTGTTAACACGCGACTTGAATTAAATATTTTCTCGGTTTACGTCGAATCGCCTGCAGTCAATAAATTGTAGCCGATATTAAAAGAGACAAAATATGAGGTTATAAAATATTTGAGAACCGAAATAAATGATGTTCTCTCCTCCGAGTGAAAGCAGTGATTTGCTTCTCGCAAACATGGCGTGAAAAAATTGGACACTCGATAAACACATTTTTGCTACGATAAACGTGTATGAAATTAAATGTGTCTTATAACAACCACAGTGACAAGTTATTAATTAACTTTTGTGTGCGTTCAATGAAAACGTGAAATGAAGACAGAATAATTTCACTCTCTTTCAAACTTTAACATCTTATTATTCAGCTTTCAAAAACAGTTGTCGTCAAACAAGCACTAATCACTAAAGAACACTTTAAAATGAGACACTTTTAATAATAAAAGTGTTTTGAAAAGTCTGCTATTTGAAATCAGATGAAATGAATCTAATTTAATTGATTGAATTACAGGTTAACTGTTAAAGCTCGTTGTCCAATGCAATTACAAAGTTTTCCGATGGACAAACAAAGTTGTCCTTTAATATTTGGCAGTTGTAAGTATACACTCTCTCTTACTCTCTCACTCTTTCTGATTATCAGTGAACACTTTTACTGCTGCTAAATTCTCTGTAATTGTCTATCGCTCGTCTTTTATTAACTAAAATTTCGAGTCACGAAAATGTGTTCGAAGTGAATTCACACTGTATTCAATGTATTATTAAACGTGTAAACATTTCGTAACATGTTTAGGAAAAAAATATATAAAAGTTTGTAAAGCGAAATTCTTTTCATTGACACACAGTCTGCAGTTATGAAATAAGAAATTCTTTTGTTAAGCAAAAAAGTTTTCATTGAAAAGAATGAAAGTTTTCACTCTTGAAATAAGCGAAACACTTTTCGCCGAAAATGTGTCTTGAAAAATGAACGCATTCAATGCAAACAATGTGAACATTACACAATATGGCGAAACATAATTCTTGTTACTTCTTTCACTTTAAACGACAGATAGTTACAAGGATAATGAATTGAGGTACGAATGGGATTCAAAAGACCCTGTTTCGTTGCCGGTGGACATGAAAATGTCGCAGTTTGACTTAATTGAGTATCCGATTCGAAACGGCACTTCTGTCTTCAAAAGAGGTGAATCAACTAAAATCGATTCAACTTTCAATTCGCTCTCTTTGAACACAGGTGCTTATTCAATGCTTCAAGTAAACTTCAATTTGAGACGTCACACTGGCTACTTTTTAATACAAGTCTATGTCCCGTGTGCTTTGATTGTAATTTTGAGTTGGGTTTCGTTTTGGATTAATCGAGAAGCGACTGCTGATCGAGTTGGTTTAGGTGAGTTACGTAATCTCATTTTGTTTGTCACATTGTGATTCGTGATGTTGTCAAAAAACGTCTGCTTAATTCTGCACATATTTCATTCTAAACATGCTTATCGTTACTAGTAATGGATTAAAAGCATTGCAATGCTCTAATTTTACAAAATACAATTAGAAAAAATCTACTCTTTCTCAAAGGATCATGAATAAATTCAACTTTAAACTTACATATCTTTTAGCATGTTACACAGCCTATTTACAAAGCCTGATGATTTAGAGAAGTTTTCAATTAAAATTCGTTTAACTTTTAAATGAAATTTCGCGAAATTTAAATATTTATTTCATCAGACATGCTAATTTATTATTACTTGTTTACTCTAAACGCTGTT
The DNA here is from genome assembly GCA_003675905.2 of Leptotrombidium deliense. Taxonomy (NCBI): domain Eukaryota; kingdom Metazoa; phylum Arthropoda; class Arachnida; order Trombidiformes; family Trombiculidae; genus Leptotrombidium; species Leptotrombidium deliense. The sequence goes on from NCKV01000920.1 coordinate 5,067, forward strand.
TGCGATTTAATTTATTGAATGACTTAGCTCCGGTGTAGACAGTGTTTTACACAGTTTTGCTAACAATACGTTTTCAGTAATCAAAAATTACAATATTTTTTCAAATGACAGTATGATTTACTTCGCTTTGCATAAATTTAGTTAATTTTTTTAAAAAAATTCACAATCCAAATTATAATGGCAACAACTGTCACTGATTGCCACAGTTTTATATTTTTAAAATGAAAAACGTGAGAACTTAAAAATTGTGTGTCTGCGTAAAAGCTACACTTGGGAAGAGCTTACGACGTGATTTTAGAAACAATTTATTTTGCAGAGAAAACGTTGAAACCAAAAACATTCATTTAAATGCGTACTTTTTAGTGAAACATTATAATTTAAAAAAGAAATTGAAGTTTTCAACAATCATTTGAATAACAAAAAAGCAAGATGAGCACAAAGTATATTTGTTCTTTATTCACTGCGGTTATTAAAAAAAAGTTATGCAATTTTTGTTGCTATAATAAATAGATAACGTATTATATAATAAATTTGCGTAATAGAAACTTTAATAAAGGTACACAAAAGTGCTTTGATTACAGTGCTACCTTTTTACATACAGTTGTGATCGAAAAGTTATGTCGATGCAATTCATTTTAACATCGGCTTTAATGGCAAAAGCGATGCGAATTCGCACAACTTTTCGATCTCAACATCATGTAACTTTATATTTAATATTAGGTATAATGATTATGATTTTCATTTTTGTTTCACCAATGAATACAATTTTTTCTTATTGCAATGATGAAGTTTATTCAAAGTTCTTAAGAATATTTGAATATTTCGCAAAAAAATTAATTTCCTCTGATTAATGAGACTAAGCAATTTATTCTTTATTTATTAATATGAAACCTGTCTTTAATAATAATTTGCAAGAAATTAGAAATTATGAGAGAAGAAAGCAAATTCGGTGTCGAATTAAATGTGTCTGCGAAGTAATTAAAAATTGTTCGTTTGATTAAACATAAGCCACTAAAATTATAATTTTAATTTCTCACTTTTTTCGCCGAATTCGCACATTTTGTGAATTATGATTCATGAATAATTTTAATAAATATTTGCATAATGTCGCGCAGAGCCGAATTACACAATCGGTAATAAAAGTAATCATCAGGTAATCAGAGAAATGTTTCGGTTCGCTGGGGAATTTCTTTTAATTAGTTCGACTTAATTAACGTAAGAACATCGAAATGTACATTGTATTTGTTTAACGTTTTGCTCGTTTCTGTGAAAGGACAACTGTACTTTACGTCTTTGAGAAGAAAAAGAAGCGATGTTTGAAAATAGAAATTCGTCGAATCGTTTCTAAGTGATTATCGCATCATTTTCATGATTGCGCACAGAAAAGCTTTCAGAAGCTTTGAGTTTCTCATATAAGTGCACCAGCACACATTTTGCGTTCATTTCATCCTGCAACGAATGTAACCGTTCATAAAAGTGACCACAAAATTATTTTCCACAAAAATATTCGCCATACAATAGCACTTGTAAAGCAATCATCGCTAAGAAAACACTTTGAATGAAGTGAAAGCACTGAAATCGTTTTATGCTTTCCGTATTTATTTTTTTCACAGAAAATTGTGAATCCTTGAATGCATATATCCGTGTATTAAGTATAGTAAATTTATGTCACATTGCAATTGCAGATTTAATGTTGTGACACAATATGACATTGAACTGTCGTAACATTGAAATATAACGAATGTAATCTTTTTGATATTGTTTTTAATATGTAGCGAAAAGCACATTTGACACTGAACGACTGGCAAATGTATTAAGATCATTTTCGGGAATGAGCAAAGTTGCATATTTTTGTTGTTTGTTGTGTAATATTGTTGGACACAAGCGGCAATGAAAGGATTTCGCAGGAAGTCAACTTGTCGTCGCTGGCTCAGACGGTTTTTGTTTGTGTTTCTCGGATTATCGAGAAGCCAAGCAAACGACTGTCCTTAATCCGAGGATTAACGGATTTGTTTCTACTCTAACGGTTTATCCCTCGTTTAACAGGCATAACGTCGGTATTAACGTTATCAACGTTCGGTCTGGACACGAGAACCGATTTACCTAAAGTTCCGTATCCAACAGCGCTGGATTGGTTCGTAAATATGTGCTTCGCATTCGTTATGTCGTCGATATTGGAATTCGCTGGCGTTCATTACTTCACAAAAATAGGATCAGGAGAGGTGCCACTCATCGAAATAGATGAGGATTGGGCTGAAGAACGACTCGAAGATAATGAGGACACACTTCATATAATAGCTCCTCCGAAAGACTTTCTGGGCGCCGATGGAAATGAATCGAAGGTATACTTCTAAAGGAGCTTCATAAGTGCTACTCGTCTCTAAATTCATTTACAATTCTCTGCAAATTATAGCGCAGTCACAGTATTGCACGTGAAATGAAAGTGATGCACTCGAAGACACAAATATACTTTACATCCGCATTCACTTTTATATTGCTGTCAACAATCTTTTGTTTTCATTTCGCTTCATTCGTTTCAATTCATCTTTTGCAATGTAAACATTTCATATTTTAAACTCTGCAGTCTGTATTAAATCAATGTGATCTGTTCTCAAATATGGTTGACAAATAGTTGCACATGAAAAAATAAATTCGGTTTGTTTCAGACAATGTTATCCACGTGTAAGAAAGCAAAATTTTTTGAAAAGACTGCAAAGTATTCAAGTGACATAAGACATTTTCAATAATTGACATAAAGCAAGAAACGATTTTGCGACCAAAATACAACTGTGTTTCACAGACAACGAATTAGCAGAAAAATGTACAACAAATTATTACCAAAAGTAGTCGAAAGACGTGTTTCGATTTTGTCTGAAAGTCAGCCTCGAAGGAAATAAGAAACAACGTTTTCGAAGTCAGCGATGATTCCTCTATTCATACGTTTCAGTATAAAAATGAATATTTGCGAAAAAGGAAAACGAAATGTATTTTCATTGCTCTCCATAAACAATGCAAGCAATCATTGTTTCTTTGCATTTAATCTTGTCGATAAGTCGAGTCTCACTTCTTTTCGATTATTTAATGAAAAGTGACGGAAACAGTAAAACTCAATTCATTGAATTTTAGGTTCAATAATCTTGCGATGAAAACAATGAAGTAATCAGTTTACTTTTCTCTTCTCAGTACTTCACAGCGACGGCGACAACTTTGAATCGTTTGACACTTCGATCTCCGCGAATTATGGCCAAAGAGAATTACAACAGTGAATTGAATACAGATGCATATTTAGAACATAATTATTGTCCAAAACACGATCGTTACTTTCAATCTGAAAATTACCCGATTTCTGCAAACGCAATGGAAGACGTGGATGAATTTATCGGAAAGACAGAGATTGACGGAGAGGATGACGAGTACGAAGATTACGATTCAGAAGACATTGAAACAAACAACAAAAACGAAAACAACGATAGAGTGCAGCGAGTTTGGAAGCTACTCAAATCAGTGGCTGATTGTTGCTATCAATTTTATAACTGTTTCATTGGAAGCGAAGAGTACAGAAATAGACTTCGCAATCGAAGAGCTCGTGGCAGAGGAATCGTGAACAGTGTTTCCATAATTGACAAGGCCAGTCGAATTCTGTTCCCGTTGAGTTTCGCTCTTCTCAATCTCTTTTATTGGCTCATGTATTATAGTGAACGCAATGCACCGTTTCACAATTGGAATAACCGACGGAATGAATTAAACTGAATTCTCCAAAAAAGTAACATTTAATAAAATATGAATAAAATATATTCTCTGTTGAAATTTGAAGTAAAAATTAAAAAAATTAAACTGCTAAACTATTGTTAGTCAATAATTCTATTCGACACATTAAACAGTGTACTTGTAAGTAGTCGAATCATTAGTAGAAATGGCCATTGAATCACCACCAGCCAGCAGGTGATCAAACTGATCCAAAACCGAATCGTAGATTAATTCCTCCACTATTTCATTGCTCATTGACTGCGCTTTAGTAGGAGTTGTCGTGGGATCCATTATCACATTTACATTTGCAGATGAATGCCCGGAAGACTGAGAATACGACTGCGAGATCCAAATTGGATCCTCACAAATAATCAATGGCTTCGTTTCATCTGGAGTTGATTCAAAAACGTTGTCTTTGACAACTGTGTTAGTTGCACGTCTCTTTGGTTTAATTAATCGTTTTTTACGAGTAAATCTCGCAAATTTGTTAGTTTTACTTTTGTACGCTTCGCGCTGTTTGTCCATCAAATCGTCAAAAACTTTTTGACACTTCTCAACCTTGTTATCATTGGTAACCACCGGTTCATTGTTTACCTTCGGAAAGAGTCGTCGGCCTTTTTTAAAATTGACAAAATTTCGTTTTATTGTACGAAATGGTAGACTGTTCGTGGCAGTGCGAGTCCGAACTGATAGTTCATTAAAAGTAGAAGGCGGAGATCCATATTTTCGAGTGACTTCTGCCAAAAGTGGTTCATTTCCACGTTTGAAACAGTTATGCTTAAACTCATGAATAAGCTGCAATTTGCTGTTTAACTGCGAATTCGAATTGTTCACTTTTCGAAAGCCATACAAATTGAGCTGCCGAATAAAGGAAGCAAAATTTCGAGTCTTAAAAACTGAACGATTTTCACCCAAATACTCTTCCTGAAAAGCATCGTAATTAATGACTATTGAGTCACCGCTCGGTCCCCATTTAATGGCTTCGCTACGACAACAATTCACAATGTTCCACAATTTTTGAGGGAATTTCAAGAAATTTGCGTTTCTTTCTTTAAAAGTCGCCTTTGATGCCAAAGCTTTTCGATTTGCCAACGCTGCTTTATCTTCAGACTCTACATTGGCGTACACTGAATCTAAAGAATATTGTGACAGATGTGACAGTCCATTACATTCAATCTGCTGCGATTCATTCTGTTTGTCTGCAAAACTGTCGACATCAGAAATATCGCTGAATAGCTGTTCCAACTGAGAGCTAGAAGACTGCAGTCCAGCGACAAATGTATCGAAGTAACCGTATGGAGTACACATCTCAGCAGTTCGGACGTTCGATTCGAAGTAAACGTCACCTTAAAATTTATTCGAATCTCGTACCAAAAATGAAGGGCGTGTCTATGACGTTTGTCTTCTGTGGTGCGCATACAATACCGCCACTGTTCTTCTGTTCGAAACAATTGCAAACACTGAAAAAAACTCCGAATTAAACAACTGAAATAATCGAAACAAACTGCACAAACGAATGTCGACACATTTATTTTTCGCCGGTTTCGACATTTTGCGTCGTTTCATAAAAATATACGCAAAAACGTAGAAAAAGACGAAAATTAGATCAACAGTGGCACAGAACATGGGAAACAGGACTTTAGCTGTCTATTCGACTGCGAAGAGAGCAGAAGAACGACCGGTCAAGCGATGGACAGCAGAGCGTTGCGGACAGTGGCGGCACTTGGTGAAGACTACAGAGGGTGGCTGCATTTTCATTGGTAGCTTTCATAGCAAACGATGTGATTGGTCGAATTTGCCGGGCGTCTTGAATTGACGAATCAGAGACTTTCCATTGCCAGTAATGAAGAGAAGAGACGTTAACAACGAACGAACAGTAGAATAGTGAATACGAATTCAGCATATACTGCAGTTCGTTGCGTTCAAAGGTAAGCGAAGCATTTTTTACTGATTTTCTCTCTAGTGTGTTACACTAGCTTTTCTTTATTGTTTTTGAGTCCACTTGATCTGCGATTAATCGTAGACTCGCAAAACGATCGCGTTTACCGTGCGCCAACTTTATTGAAGTGCGCCTCGCTTTGCTTTGCATTGACTTCTACGTCGCCATTGCTTTAACATTGCTATTGTAAGTCTACGGAGAGTACGCCTTCGCTTAATTTTGATTTTCTCGTCTCTGAGTTATCTTTTCGACTCTGAAACTGAACTAATCGATACCTGGAATGTGTGGCTTGCGATCCGCTATTGTTCGGAAATTGAGCGATAGTCGGGCGGCCCGCGCGTCGCGGACAAAAGTATGCGTTCTTTGTGTGTTGTGTGCATTGGAAAGCATAGAAACGGGAGTCGTTCAAATGCATAGCAAAGCATACTCTCCATAAAGGAATAGCAGTTCTCTTCGCTATTGCTTTCAATGCTCGCTTCACAACCGAAAGCTTTGTCGTTTGTAAAGCTTGCGAGTTAATGAGGGGCGGGGCTTCAAACGCTCTTGCAATGCTTCTTTATCGGTCTTCTGTTCTGCTGTTTGTCTATGGAAGGCGGGGCCTGTGTATTTCCGCGGACACCGGTTCCGCACTGCTCCGCTCTTGTCTTATGGACCTATTTCGCAATCGGTGTTCGATTTAGAGGCGTGGTCGGTGTTTCGCGTTGTCGGTTTTTGTGATTACCGCGAACCGGGAAGAAAACCGCTTTTTTAGACCGTTGACTTTGGCGCGCAAAATAAGCCGAAAGCTCCGCCTATCTTTACCTATATTTTGCGGGCACAGGGTCGCTAAGGCTATGCCGATAGTCGAACGATGTGGCTTGGATTCTTTTTTATTGATAACTTTGTTTTGCAGCGTTGACAAACTTCACAAAAAAACTCGTGTGAAATATCTGAGCTCCAATTCAGAAGTATTTTCAAACAATGGGAAAAGGCGGTGAATCGAAGCCGAAAGGCCGAATGTCTGCTTATGCATACTTCGTGCAAACTTGCAGAGAAGAACACAAGAAGAAGCACCCGAATGAGAACGTCGTTTTTGCTGAGTTCTCCCGAAAGTGTGCGGACCGTTGGAAGGTATGTGTGCAGTTTGTCTTAGGTATACTTAGTGCGCTCTCTTGCAGACAATGAGCGAGAAAGAGAAACAACGTTTCCATCAAATGGCTGAGAAGGATAAGAAGCGTTATGAAGGTGAGATGGCGAATTACAAGCCCGCAAAAGGCGAAAAAGGTGGTAAAAAGCGAAAGCGAGCAAAGGATCCAAATGCACCGAAGCGCGCGTTGTCCGCTTTCTTCTGGTTTTGCAACGACGAGCGACCAAAAGTGAAGGAGTCGATGCCCGACAGCACTGTTGGTGAAGTCGCTAAAGAATTGGGACGTCGTTGGAACGATTGTACTGAAGATATGAAATCGAAATACGAAGCTTTGGCCGCCAAAGATAAGGCTCGATATGAAAAGGTATAGTTTGAGTGTTGCATTTTTGTTCTTACCCTTTATTCACAGGAAATAAATCAGTACAAATCGAAAAAGCCGAAAGGAAATTCTCCGATGAAAAAAGATGCGAAGAAAGAAGAGTCGGAAGACGAAGAAGAAGAGGAGGAGGAAGAGGAAGAAGAGGATGACGATGACTAAAAGTCCAATCGGCTCGCGATCCGCAATCCTCACATTTTATTACTCATTTAGCTTCTCATCCATTCTTAGTATCTAATTTTCATTTACCTAAAAGCGTTCGGTTTCATTGTTTTTCTTCATTTATCAGATGTAGGAAATAGGGTTTCAGCTTTCTTCAATGAAATGATAATCACACAGAAGTTCTCATTTTTAATCGCAACGATTTTGAACGGATGTGTTCGACACACAGTTTAAAGTTTTCGGTCGTTGATTTCAGTCGAAGCTGTGACCGCTAAACAAGTGTTTTACGTCGAATGTACTTAGAAACAATAAATTTTGCTTCAGTACGATTATAAATAAAATTTGAAATAAATTATTGAAACGTCGACTCTACATGATTGCATCACAAAATACTCGCCTTCAGCTCTACATTCAATGTTTGCATTCGACATTTATTTAAACAGCAAAGCGAATATCGCAGCGATTGATTGAGAGAA
>NCKV01000921.1:0-12892 GCA_003675905.2 Leptotrombidium deliense
GTTCTTATTGAAATAGAAGTTGTTAAGTAGAAAATTAATTAAACTAAACATTCAAGAAAAATCGTATTTTATACTGTTGAAAGCAGTTGTGGTAAAAATTTAATGCATAGGCTCAATTATAAAATCAATCGCACTGTTAGATAAAACCGTTCATGGGATTCACGCAAAATCTGGTTACCAGGAATAAAATATTTTCCTCGCTACATTTCACATTCAAAGTCATAAAGTGTCCCTGTACTTGTGTGGTAAAGTTAGTAAGTTTAAAACATGAGGATGAGTAAAATATAAAATAAACATTTAAACAGTCTTCAAAATATTATTTTTGGGAAGTTGTGGTTGTAATGCAATAAATGTATAATAGATTGTATGTTTACATTAAAAACATATTTATCCAAAGAAACAAAAATTCCTACTCCATGTAAAATGCGATTGACAGATTAAAATAATCATCAAAAACGGTAAAAACAGAAATGAAACAAAACGAAACGATACTAAAAAAGAGTTTTGCACACCAATGTAGTACATGCAATTGTATAAGCTATTGTTGTTCTGCGAAGTTCACTATAATTTATGACTGCTTTGAATGCGACACAATTTTCTCAATGATACAAATTGATTCACTGCATTTATATTGACATTCAATTGGTATTAATGGTTGTAAATAAATGTGATTACTGATACAAAAACTGATGCTGTGATTAGTCACACTTGAAAATAATGTCCTTTGAAGTACACTGTGTAAACAGCGATACACAGGAACTAATATTAACGAGGTCACATTGTTGCTGATAACCATTATTTCATTTCCGCGCAATACACATACAAAACAACTTACCTTAAACTCGAGCGAATAGCCTGCGTTTACTCCATAAAGACGGAGATAGTAATTGCAATCATTGAAATAAATTTCGTATGTTTCGCAATCGAAAAAAGGCATCGATTCACAATTTTGTTTGATTAGTGACCATTTGACATCTCCAGCTTCACTCAATTCAAACACAGTGCCTTCGATTCCCTGTGCTTCCACAGAAGTTGAAAGCGAATAACACTTCAGTATCTAATGAAAAGGGTCAAAACATTAACGGTCAACATTGCAACAGTGGACTCATTGCAAAACACTCACCTTCCAAGTGCCGTTGAACATCATTTCGTCACTCATAATTTCGTATCAACGCAAACTTTAATACAACTTTACACTAAAAAGCCGCCGTTTGCGAAATAAATGGCGAAAATTACAGGAAAAGAGGTTATTTACGGTTTAAAATAAAAAGAAAACATTTGTGTAATTCTCGAGAAATCGATCGCGAATCGACTCTTCTTTGCGCATCGCTTTCACGGACGCTCACTAAATCACGCTCAAATTCCAAATACGGCGAACGCAAATTTCATCGCACTTCATCGCATATATGGACGTGTCCGTAAAACTGCTCCTATGAGTTATGCGTAATATATGCGTATATATAACGTCCATATATGCGTTATGTTCGTGTCCGCAACTGTGCTCCTCTGTTTAAACTTTTATGACACTTTCTTCGAAAGTTCACAGCTTTGCTTTTAAGTAAACAATTTTTCTCCGTTCGGCCTGCATACATAAGTGCGAACAGTACTGATCACTGATCACTTGTGATACTGATGAAGCTTAGCAGTTGTTGAGCGAAACGTTTCTCGTACAAATTCAAATTCCTATATTCCTATTCAAATTAGAAAATGAAAAAGTGCGATTATTGTGAACCGAAAATTGAAGAAGAAACTATCGCCACCTGTAATTACACAAATCAATTGAAAACGACGTGTTTTTGTTAAAGCGACGGGTTAAACTTGAGACCTGTTTTTACACAGTTTTGTTGTTGTAAAAATGAATCAGTGTGACCAGAAAGTCGAGTGCTTCGGTTTATTTGGAGCTAAAGGAGAGGCACTTCGTAATCAAAGCAACCAAATATTGATTGACGAAAACTTCGGTGGATGCATAATATGTGGTAATCGAGTATCAAAATACAAGTGTCCGGCGTGCGAAGCGAAGACCTGTTCTCTTAATTGCTGCAAAGATCACAAAATTGAATTTAGTTGCGATGGTGTCAGGAATCGCATTTCATTTAAAAGAATGGTTGATTACGATCAGTCACAATTTCTCGATGGTTTGTATTCAACGATTTGTGCTGATGTAAATTTAAAAATTATTTAAATACAGATTACTTCTTTCTGGAAGATGCAGAACGTACCATTGATTCACTGCGACGTGACAAGCGACAAATTGTGAAGAGTTTAGATACACTTCCGCCGTGGCTTAAGAAATTAATATATGAAGCAAAAATGAGACGAATTCGGTTGAAGTTACTTCCAGCTGGTTTTAAAAGGCGTTTAAACAACAAGACGACGTATATGTATGCCGAAAAGATGATATTTTGGGATTTGGAGTGGGTACTCACCCATTGTGTTGGTGTAAATAGCGAGACAATAACTGTGATAAATCGAAGAGTGCCTGAAAATACAATGGTTTCGAAAGTTATTGAAAATATTGTAAAACCTAACAGTGATGAAGAGTGGAATAAGAAGTATAGTATGTATCAAAGTGCAGGCTTCAAAGGAATCTGTGTTCTTTTGGAATTGCAGTGCAAAAAGTACTGTGAAGTCGATTTGTCGAGTACAATTAGCGAAGTTTTGTCAGGCAAAACAATTATAGAATACCCGACATTTTTGATTACTTTAAAGGACAATAAGCATAGTTTTGATGTAATTGATGAGGATTCGGTTGTGACAGTGGAAAATGAAATTCGTGAAAATGCATATAAAAAGTTGAAAACCTTTGAACAGAATTCGTGTACAGAAGATCAATCGAGACCTTATGGGCCTTTACCTGTTGACTATTATGATAATTTTAATTCAAGAAAATAAGCTGATTAGTTCATTTATTATGTTTAATTTGTGAGTAAAATGTGAACAGCTGTAATTATGAAGTGACTGCGGCGAATAACTTCAAAAAAGCGCGGGTAAAGGGCGCACTGGTTTAGAATTTTTTGAAGTGAAAACTGCGTTCAAATTTTTTGTTTTCGAATTAAAATTCAAATTATCTTTTCGAATTAATTCATCTGAAGATTATTCTCTGCAATGGCGGCCGCAGCTCCAGAAGCAGAAAATTTGCAATACGAAATGAATCCGGAGGACATTCAAATGTTCGATTTGGAGAAGAAGCGCAAAATATTGGCAGTCTTGTTTTTTGAGAACAAAATTGGTGCTGCGTTTTACTCTGAAGACAACGAAATGTTGTATGTATTTGTGGACAGTGAAGAATCTTCACCACATTTTGAAACTTTCGAAATGTTGGTTACTCAGATCGAACCAACCACCATCGTTTTGAACGTGAATTGCAACGATATTTTAAAACAGAAGGCCAATAATCTCATGTCAGATGTAGAATCAATGCCTTCTATTCCAGGTGATGTTGAAATTGAAAGTGATTCACGAGAACCACAACCATCTACCAGTTCAGGACCAAAGAATCGTACTTCAGTGTCATCGAATCGTAGTCCAAATGTGTCTTATATTCCAGAGCGTTACTTCAATGAACAATATGCGAGGAAAAAGCTAATGGATTATGTCGAGAACAAAGATCGTCGGACCGAAGAATCCCGATTTGTATTTCTATCGTCGCTTATAAATACTACAAACTCAAATCTTTGGCGATCGATCGGCGGACTTATCAAGTTTCTCGAAGTGGTTGAAGAGAAAACAGGCGATAAAATTTGTGTTATTGGTTTACAATCATTTTTCCCAGAGAACAGAATGTTCGTTGAAAACACAACGGTGGAAGCTCTTCAAATATTTAAATGTGACTGGCATCCATCGGCATACAAATCAGGATCGTTTAAAGATGGATTTTGTGTTTTCTCGAAATTCAATCGATGTATTACACGTGTTGGCAAAGCTTATATGCGCAAAATATTTCAGCATCCACTTACGGATCTACCGACAATCAACGAACGCTTAAACTTTTTGGAAATTTTCGGACAACCTGAACGGACAACAATCTGCGACGACATCAAGTTTCACATAAAATACGTCGCCCCGATGCATAAAGTTGTAAAACGAATGATGATCGGACACGCGCCTATTAAAGATTGGCGAATGTTGCATCGAACACTTCGGAGTGCAATTGAAATTTTTGGTTTCCTCAGAAATTGTGACGAATCAATTGCGAAGAGTACTTTGGTTGAGAGATACCTTCAAGTTTATAGAAGTGATGTAATATCGAATCTGTTTGAAACGATCGACCGAACGATAGATTTTCGTAAGTCTTTGAAGGAAGACGTGTTTCATGTAAATCCAGGAGTTTGTGAAACATTAGATAAACAAACAGAATTATACATTCAACTTCCAAATATTCTGTCAGCTGAATTTGAAAATGATATTCCGTTACTGAGAGGAGTTGTTGAAGATGCCCAAATGGTTTACTTACCTCAGATTGGTTTCGTTATCAAAGTTCCTTTAATGGGAGGCGAAGCGAATGGAAATATTCAAGGCTTAGAATTCAGAGCTGTGGCGGATGGCAACGCGTTCTACAAATCATCGACTTGCGTCAGACTCGACAATGACATTGGAGACATTGAGTGTTTGATGCAAGACGAACGGGTCACAATAATGTATTCATTGCAGGATGACGTTCTTCGAACAGCAGGTTACATTTATGAAGCTATTGATATTTTGGCAGAAATTGATTGGTGAGTATAAAGTGTTACTACAAACATATTAATGAACTTTTTTAGTTTCGTTGCAATGGCTGAAGTATCCCGCGAATGTAATTACATTCGCCCTGTATTCAATGAAAACAATGAATACGAAATTATTGGAGGACGACATTTCTTGCAGGAGTGTTGTGTGGATAATTTCGTTGCAAATGACTACAAAAGTGAAAACACGAAAGGAAAAGTTAAAATTATAACTGGAGCAAATGCTTCAGGGAAAAGCATTTACTTAAAGCAAATATGTCTCATCTCATACATGGCTCAAATAGGTTGTTTCGTTCCGGCAGAAAAAGCTTTGCTACCAATTATTGACCGAATGTATAGTCGAATACAAACGGTGGAGTCAGTATCAACAAATGTTTCAGCTTTTTGCTTTGATCTCAATCAAGTTTCAATGAGCGTACGCAATGCTACTGCCCGATCACTTGTCGCACTGGACGAATTTGGAAAAGGTACCGAGCTTTCACAAGGACTTGCTTTACTGGCAGCAACTATCAACTATTGGTTGAGACGTGATACGACTCCTTTTCTTCTGGTTTCAACACATTTGCTGTCAATACCTCAATTTTTAATCAAAACCCCAAAACTGGAGTTCCAAACGTTTGAAGTTATTGTAACCGAAGAAAAAGTGGTGTACACGTATTCAATTAAGGACGGAATTGCAAAAAGCAGTCTTGCACATGCAGTTGCTCGATCCGCGGGCATATCAAACCAAATACTTGATCGTGCGAAATACATAAGCGATAAGTTAGCTAAAGGCGAAGATTTTGAGCCTTTGCCAAATGCCGAATACGATGCTCATGTTGCGAAGTGCAGAGCAGTTGGCAGAGCTTTCAATTCAATCAAAGCAGAGCTGCGCGCAATTGAAGATCAAGACTTGCGACTTCAAAAGTTTAAGGAGTTTCTGGAATCCATAAAAGACGTTTAAAGAATCAATTATCGTTCAATTCGTTACGAAATTTTGTGTAAAAATGTATCACAATTTCTATTAAATGAAAATCTTTTGCTGCATTATTTGAGAATTTAATACCACCAAGTAAAGATAACAAGCACGCAAAATGAGGTGCATTGTGTTGTGCTTCTTAATTCGTCGAAAAACAGGAACAATAAAGGTTACATAATACACATCACAGTATTAACATTTGGATATAAATGATCATTTACTTTATTTTCACATTTAATTCACACTCAATTTACAATATTTAGAATTAAATGTTAAACTGACCTGTTGCTGTACCTTTTGAAATGAAGCGAATTCTTGTGCTTTTGCACACATTATGTTTTGTTCGTGTATGATCATTGACAATAAAATTTGTAAACAATGAAACTAAATAGTTGCAAGAATGAACTACATTGAAACCGCACCAAAATCCGAGAACAGTTGATAATTGTATCAATACTTCAATGAATGTAATCTTAATCGCTTGAATACAATCAATAAACAATTGTGTGCATGGTTGCGTAATTGTGACACTCATTTCTTTCGAATCCATACTTCTTAAAGTGGACACCAATGAAAGTGAGTATTTTGTTATTTGACAACTATGTTGTAAACATTTTTTGAAACAGTCTGTTTTTGCTTTCAATAGAAAACAATCTTCATGTATTTCAATACAAACTAATCTGTAAATATTTTCTTCGCGAAAATCGGTTGCAATTGAAAACAATCGATAACAGTTTCTGAAACATGTTTTTCGTTGTGCAAACTGTTGTTCCAACGAATCACATTTTTGATTTAAAGTATTCTTTAAACTTGAAAATGTTTGCTTCGTGTATGTTAAGTAAACATTTCTTCCGTAAGTTCCATCGTCAATTCTTTGAAATTGCGAACTTTCGGGAAAGTTTTGTGCTAATGGCGAATGAAGTGTAATAATGATTTCATCGATTTTTTCAAAGAATTTAATTGTAATTAATTTTTTATTTTCACTTTCGAGTGTGTAAAATAAGGATTCATTTTGAAAAAGTGATGAAGGAGAAAAAGTGACTAAAACAAATGGTTCTACTCTTGCAAATATGTTGCACTCACATTTTCTAACTTTAGAATTGCGGTAAATGTAACAATGATGTATTAGATGATTACATATTTCATGAATTGAGTTCAGAGTATTATTCAACTTAATTACAGAAGCTGGGAAACCAATTGTGAACTCTGGGATCAAGTCTTTGGAAACAGATTCCACTTTTAAATTAATTGTTGTTGGATAATTTAAAAACATTTTAGAAATATACAATGTATAAATTATTGAAACTGTGGAAACAAATACAACGACCAATTTCGTTAAAATACTACCATTTAGATTATTGAGCCTAATTGGTTCAATTTTAGAATACGGCAAAATACGTCTTTTCCTTCGTGACTTGTTTAGTTTTCGATGATTTGAAACATTTGAAATAATGAATTTGTGTATAAAACAGTAAATATTAAATCCCATCCACATCGAAATGCTGTTCTGAATGTAAATGAAAACAGCAAATAACGTCATTTTACCTTCCAAAAATATTTTAAAAATATTCCTCGAAGGGTATAATATTGTCATTTGAGCATTCTTTGCTTTTCGCCACATTGTGTACAAATGTTGTGCGGCAAATACTCTTAAACTACAGTCAGGTCTATTACACAAAAAATGACAGTTTCTGCCGATATTCTTTTCTTTGAAACAACTCTCGTTAAATCTTGCGATGTTTTCAAGGCGTTTCACTTGAATACTAACGTACATTGGCATCGACTTACACAGACTGGTTGATTGTTTGAACCAACAATAATCAATACAACGTTGACGATTATAAAAATTAACTTGCTTATAATTAATGCAATTTGATTGGTACGGGCGAGAAAGTAAAGAGATGTCTGTTTCTTCATAACTATATATAAACTGCAAATCTTTATTATACAAGCCTTTCAAGTATTGAAGATCTTTAGAAGATGGAAATTCAAATTGCGAGTGAATAAATAATGTAACTAAATAGTTTCTGAATCGTTGAAGAATGTTTTCACTCAATGTTAACTCGAATAATTTTCTACTTTTTCCGAAATCAATCATATTGTTATTTACAGTTCCCTTGTGCAAAAATGTGTGTACAATGAATATCCAAAATGTCGAACGTTCTTCAAGCGAAAAAGCTGTGCAATTTACAGCCTTGTTCTTTATAAAAACATTGCAACTTTTAATCACACTATTGCTATTTTGGTAGTCGACAAGTTTTCTGTAACTCACAGATTTGTCCTTGTAAAATGTATATACTTTTGATCTACATTCTACTTGAATAGATTTAGATTGACAGAATTTGGAATAATTAAAATTTGGTAACATGTTTTCTCCAAATGAAATTGAAGGTAACTGTAATTTTTGTGAAGCTTCAAGAGATAAGTAAGCAACTACTTCTCTAGTGAAAAATTTGTGGAAAACTTGAAGTATTTGAAACCCACATCCAATGTAAAATGAAAACTGTAAAACATTTTGACAATTCTTTAACGCTTTTTTACATTTCAAGTGATTTAACAGTAAAATATTTTTTCCAATTCGAGTGATGAACGAGGAAAGTGAAAACCCGAACCATAGACATAATGTTCCACTTATGTTTATAATCAGGTCTAGAAATGTTAATTGAGGTATGAAAATATAATTTAGCGTCAACTTATCATTCGGTCTCATTAAACGAAATTGATAAACATTGGGTAAAGTGCCCAAACCGTGGGTAGTTTTAAGTGTATACAATTCTCTATAGCATCCAATGTTCCAACATTTACGCCTACATTTCGAATGACTACTCATTTTTGATTTTTGTTCACATTTTTCGAAACATTGTTCTTGAAAATCAAGTGAAAGTGTTGAATAGTCAACACAATTTGTTGAATAAGGATATTTCAAGTATCTGAATGTATGTTTTGTAAATGACAAAGAATAAAACATTTTCAGCCTCTTTTCTTCCTCAATCGGAAAACATCTCACTTTCACGAATAAAGTTTCCGGCGAATGAAGTGATAAGCAAATGTGTTTGACGTCGATTTTGGAATTTACATATTTTGTGTTGAAGTTAATAATCAATAGTTCAGTGAAACTTTGACATGAGTAAAAGAATGTTTTGTTGTTTCTCTGACTCGATGATCTTTCAAAAAATGTTATCGATGCCTGATTTCTTAGGACTTGTTTTCTTGCTGTTGTGAGCAATTTACAATCGATTGGATTGCTGTTTTCAAACTTCGAAAGCGAACATATTAAGCTTAAATTATTAATTATACTTGACGCATTTGGTGAATTTTGAACCTTGATATATTTTAAAATAATCGTCAATGCTGGTAGCGAATCTTTAGTAGCATGATCCACTTTAACACATACTTTGCACGGGTAATTGAAGTAAAGAATAAGTATGTTTACTGATTGCAACATACATAAAAATCCACAAAGAGTTTGAACACATCGCATCATTATCGTTTTCAAATTCATTTTCAACAAATGATTCTAGACAATTTATTTCGAAAAAATTTCATATTTTCCTGAAAAATGAAAAATATAACGTTAGAAATGAATTATAAGTAACTCATACATACGTAATTTAATTTTCAGAACCTGATGAATTTCAAAACGTTTAATCAAATGAAATGAGCTCAACAAGTCACTACAGTCTGCATAACACTTACATTCAAAAGAATATCAAAATTTATGAGCATGTAAATCAAAATACAACGATGTTGTTCGTTTCAAAGTGTTTCTCCTATCATAATTTATAGTAACTTACGTGTTGTGTTGCTTAATATATTTCACACAACGTTTATGACATTTATATTATTTTTACTTTATTATTTCAGATGTATAGAATAATCGAATCACAGAAAACATGTTATCGAACGAAAAGATTTAACAACAGTTATCACAACACAGATTAACGATCAATTTAAAAATTGTTCATTTAATTATTAGTTAAACGTTGAATTATATTAAAACATTCCAAGCCATTCTTGGGAAATTACAATTTTTGAAAGTAGAGTTAAGACTTATACGACAACGTTATACAGATTTGGACATGACGTTGTGCAAATCTATATCATGTCAAAATCAATGGATATTTCACAACTTCATGTCCAAAGCTTACTTAAAGCGAAAAGCAAAAACATTAAAGTTGCAAAAACAATGGTCAGAATAAAGTTCTGGACAAAGTTCTGTTTAAATGCACCGCATTTTAAGCAAAACCGATTTCGAATAGGCATCAAAACATAATTTTGTCAGTTGGTGTATGGTTCAAACACCGAATTTGTGGGATGAGAGTAAAAGCGACTGCTACAGGCATGAGCCGAACCTGCGCCCCTCGTTGACCAGACGAGTGCTCTGAACACTGAGCTATTGTCAGCCGCCCACTCGCATCCCCACAGTACCCTCCCGCCAGTGACTGTGGTACAGTCCGAGTCACCATGTGTGGGATGAGAGTAAAAGCGACGGCGATAGTCAGGAACCGAAATATTCAAACAAGGCAATAGTGTCTACTAGTGTTGCAAGTTTCGGGTTCGGGCCGGGTTTTTTCGGGTACCGACTTGCAACACTAGTGTCTACTTAGTAACCATAAAAACAAAGGTTAATCAATGACGAGTGCCTGAAACAACATAAAAAGAATTTTAAACATTACTCTGAAAGTGTAAACAAAAAATATATTCAAATAGAAAATTCATTTTTTGAGTAAATAATTACGCATCGCCTTCCAATGCGATCAACTGGTTTCAAACGATGACTAAAACAAACACATTATTTTGTCCAAAACTGTGCTATCAAAATGTACACGCACTAATTTGCATAAGTTCATTACAACATATTTCATATTTATTGTAAATTTAATTTACAGAAATATTACTATAAAAATGAAGAGATTTTGTAACTGTTATAACAGCACAAATTTATCACATTTATGTCTGTTTATTATTGCTATCAGTGAAACGAAAATAATCACACACTTTGGGGAATTCCTGGGAAATTATACTTGGATTCCAAAAGTTCAATTTTCGCATCGATGACGCTATAAAATTTTGATCGTTTTGAACGATACATGAAAATAAACAACGCGATTAATGAAATCAAAGTAGCACAAAGAATTGTTGAAATAATTTCGATGAAATATGATTTTCCAAAAACTGATTCATAAACTTGAGCTTCAAACTGAAAGATCGCAATCTTTTCCTCCACTAACTTCACTTCTCGAACTTCTTGAAGATCAACGTCTCCTTGCGGAAAACTTAGATTCATACTTTGTAGAGTACTACTGTTGTAATAATTTTCAAGAACAATGTACACCATTTGTGAACTTTGGTATTCCAAATCCACTTTAAAAATGTTAGTTATGATGAGACTGTTGTCTGAACGTAAGAACTCAAACTCTGTAAAACTTCGGTCTAAGACGATTGGTGTCGATGGTGAAAGAACACTTTCTGATATGATAAATATCTTTTTCTCAGTTGTGTCCAGCTTTAACGGTTTCGGCGATAAAACAAATTTTGACAACCGCTTCTTGACACCAGACACTGTTTGGTTTAGATTTTCGACACTTTCAACACTTCTTTTAGCGAAGTTCCGTGTTTGTGATTCTCTAACGTCTTCTTTTTCTTCACTATCAATTTCATACTCAGCTTTGAGTGTGATTATTTTTGGTGCGAATTCGTCAAATTTAATGCTGACTGTAGTGAACCATTCACCATTAAATGCATTCTTTAGCACAATTCGTGCAACAATCATGTCATTCTTAATTATTTCAATGATTAAGTCATGAAAGTCGTGAGATATTTGAATGTCTTCTAAGGTTACATTGAATTTTCTTAAATCAATTGAATCGGAA
Organism: Leptotrombidium deliense; assembly: GCA_003675905.2. Classification (NCBI taxonomy): domain Eukaryota; kingdom Metazoa; phylum Arthropoda; class Arachnida; order Trombidiformes; family Trombiculidae; genus Leptotrombidium; species Leptotrombidium deliense. The sequence goes on from NCKV01000921.1 coordinate 11,556, forward strand.
TCCTTGTCATTTCTGACATAACCATAAATAATAACATCCACGAAATCATCGGTTTCTTCATTTGGAACAATTGTGAACACATTTTCTCCGTTATTTCCAATCAAATGTGTTTTCATATTTGGATTGTTCGAAACAATCATATTGTTACTTTGACCAACTACAATGAAGTCATTTGACGGCATCAGGTACACAAAAATCATCATATTTAAATGATTTGCTAATGGAGGATAGTCACGTAAAACCATGTCCAAGTCAACGTTTGTGTTGTTCAATTTTTGAATAATGTGGTAGTTCTTTCCACTTCTAATGAGTTCTGTTGAATTGAAATAAAACTTTGCTCCATTATACAAACAATTTTCAGGTAACATTGTTTCTTCAGTGACCAAAACTTTAAAATTCGGCAGCATGTATTCAAAGCCGATAGTTTCTAAGAATGGGTTTAGTTCGTACATAATTGATTTAATTGTCACTTTATCTTTAATGTTTTTATCCACATATTCAGTGAATATTGTTTCAGTAAATCTTGAATTCAAAATTTCGAATACGGGAATAAAATTCCAACTTGAATTCAACTTCAATTCAATGTCACTATATTTAAGTGACACATTGTACAATTCTGACTCGTCTTTACTTGAGAAGCCAGTAATGGTTAATAGCTCATTTTGAAATTCGATCATAATATTAGTAATTAATAATTCGTCGTCTTCAATTGAAAACAATCTAGAAATTTCAATTCTTTTCACACTATCCAACAAATTTCTGTTTTCAGGATTCGTCAATGTAAACATTGTTTCAATTTTCGTATCCATAATTTGCACATCAATTAATTCGATATCTAACAAAGCGGAATCAAACCGAAAAGCGTGAGTAACATTTATGTTGTTTTCAGATTCACAAATTAACCTAATATCAGTATTATTTAAGCTAGCGTTTGATTGTGTTTTATTGAAATCCAAATCAAAAGTTTCATTTCCCTCAAAAAATCCATTTTCAAATGTATTCAATCCATCAATCTCATCAATAGAGTTTACGTCACTTAAACCTTCATTATTTTCGATAATCTTGCTTGAGTACTGCAAATAAAAGCTGAAATTTTGTGGTGCGAAATGAGTGTGTTGTGAGATTAGGTAATAATTAAAATGTCCAAAACTTGCTGAATTTGTTACATTCAATTTTGGGAGCAATTGAAACGTTAAGTCGACGTCTTTTTCTGCGAAGTTTGTTTGTAAATCGAAGGTTTCATTCGAATAATTGAATAAAGAATTGGAAATAAATTTGTCCTCTTCATCCATATTTTCAATGTTAAATTTGAACAACTTGCTACTGGATTGCGCATT
>NCKV01000922.1:0-12882 GCA_003675905.2 Leptotrombidium deliense
CGCGTTGGTTAGTACTATTGAAATTAAAATTGTTCTCATTTTCTTAGATTGGGAATGTGTGCATAATGAGAAGCAACTTGTAAAGGCGAACGGGGCCAGTGGATCACAGCAACGACTCTATTTACCTTTAGACATTGATCATCACGCATTCACAAAATTTACAAATATATACTTTCGTTCTCATGTTTGGGGCATGAAACGTGAACCTATTAAAACTCCGTTTCTCACAAAAACTAATGAATGTGACAACCAAACTTCTTTGGCCATTTTCAAGCTGGTAAAGTTTGTTGTGGAGCCTTATTGCCTCGATTTATCCGAGTAACACATCTAATTAATTCTCGATCACTTTCATTCGTTGAGACACGTTCTCGTACACATTCAGTTTATTATTTATTGTACATTGACAATGGTTTTCGTCGAATACCAGACTCGCTTAAACATACACATAAATCGAGGCAAATGGATGCTGATAAATATTTTATTTTCATTAAATTTTCATTAGATTTTGAGATTCATGAATGACAACAATTTAAGTGGACAAAAGGAAAGGGTTTTAGCAAATTATATCGTTCAAAAGGGTTTGGCAAACGAAGCTTTGAGAGATGAAATACTTTGTCAACTCTGCAATCAAACGCACAAAAATGACAATGACTCGAATAATGAGCGTGGATGGTTACTTATGGCCAGTTGTCTGAGTTGTTTTCATCCGAGTACACTTCTCTTCAAATATCTACTCAAGTATTTAATTACTTAAAATTACAAGTTACATTTGAAATTTTATAAGATATGTGTCCGATAACGGCTTTGATGGATTCAAAAGTGTTTGTCAGAAAAAATTACTGCAGAGTGAAAGAGTTGAGCGAGAAAATTGCAGAACATATCCTCCTTCTTTGCTCGAGTGGAAGTCAAACATGAAGAAATCAAATATGGCGTTAAAGTCTTCGTTTTTTGATGGTAACGTATACGACTACTTGTACTTTCTTAATTGACACACATTCGATAAGGTGACACGAAATATGCTGCCGTTGAATCTTGGTCAACTTGTGAGCAATTCGCCGCTGACGCCTTAAAAGCAAAAGGGTTTGATGATCCATTTGGTTGGACGGTTGATCTTGATGACTCAGGAGATATTTATGGGTTGAATGGAAATGACTATGTTCTAGACGTTATATCACAAATGGAGATACCGCCTTCGTTTCCAGTTTGTAATAGTTATTTCCTAAATTCGGCAGATAGAAGTAAATCGGGTGGCAAGCAAAAAATTCTGTCATCGTGAGTAATATTATTTTATACGTGTAATAACTGTTATACTGAAACAGTGCTCATAATCCTGAAAGAGTGAACAAATTGGATATTGATATTGGTGAGTGTTCATCACTCTCAAACAAAAAATCGAGCGATTCCAATGAACGTTCAAGAGTTTCTACGAAGAAAATTTCTGTAAATGGTGAATTAAGAGCGAAATCAGTGTCCCGCGAGCATTTAATCGGAAATGGCACAGCACATGCTAATCAAGTTGATGAATCCGAGAATACGGTGATTCCTTCTATGAATCTGTCACGCAGTAGTCGACTCAATCAGAGATATCTACACAAAGAAACTTCTAAAGATGCACCGAACATTAAATTATCAGCAACAAGTAAATTGAATCAAAGATATATTTGTTCACAAACTGAACCGACAACCAATGATGAAAGCAAATTATCAGAAAGCAAAAGTTTGAGTAAACGAAGCATGTCCCTTCAAGAGCTAGGTTTAGCTTGTAGTGCGTTGAATGACAGATACTTTGCATCACGACAAAATCTACATAAAACTTCGTCATTGACAGGTGACAGCGAACATTTAGATCAGTTATCGAAAGTTGCGAGTACTTTTAGTCTTCAAGATCATTCTAGAGTCGACGTTGAATCAAACACGCAAAATTACAAACCAGAATCTCCGTTGAGAAAGCCGCATTTGATAAGACCGTCGAGCAGGTCGTCGTCGTCTTCACTCTCCTCAAGCGTGTCTCCTGGGGATATGTACTCAAACACCACAGTAGATGAAAGTGAACTTTCAAATTGCAATAGAGACAAAAGCAACGAAATGAACAATCGTTATGTGAAGTATAGTGGAAGACCTATCGGCGGTCAATCGCGCTACCCACCATATACTCATTGCACAAAAGCATCGATTGACAGATCGGCTAATAGAGATCTTGATTTCTGTCAAGCACCGCGCAGTTCTGGACTCTCTGACACTTCGGAGGCACCTTCACTGGCTTCACACGTAAAAAATGTAAAAATTCCATCTCACACTTCAGATTTAGATCAGTATTTGGACGACTTGTTTAATCCAGTATTAGATGGAAATTTGGATGAACTGAGTGACGCGAGATCTCTCGCTGCCTCTATAAAAGGGGGATCCAATGACAATCTGTCTTATTGTTGCGATGCAAATGAGTACCGTTTTCATGTTTTTGATGAGGTTAATGAAGATCAACTTTTTGTTCAACAAGTCAATGATTGTTTCACCACTTTAAACGTTGACACAAGCGATGTCGATGCGTTGGGCGATGTAAAAAAGCTGGTATATTCTTTGAAAGGTGGAGGAAATGATCAATTACAGGTATAAAAAGTAGAATATACGTCTTCCAATTATTATTTTTTTAAAGTCAACCATAACGTTCGGTACAAACAACGCCACTGAAGCAATACCGAATGCTTCCGGCATATCGCCAAATGTTAGCTCACCATTCACAAATATCGCTGGAATGACGGTACCGATGGTGGATACATCACAAATAATTCAGCAACAGTTGGTTCACCAACAAATGATTCAAAGAGCATTTCTGGCGTCCGCAGTACAGCAAAATTTACAAATACAACAACAACTGTTGCAGCAAAATCAAGCTTTGCAACAATTGTTAAATTCAGCTGTTTCGCCCAACTCGACAAATATTTCCAGCGAACAGTTGAGTGTTTCGCCCACTCTTCCAATGCTTTCACCAATTTTGGAACCTTTGCTACAAACAGTGAATGACCACCCAAACTTTAGTAGCCACTCTTTAGCAGTCATATCGGATTCTAACAACGAAATGAAGAATTCAGGTGCGCAGCAAAGTCATAAATCGGAGAATCAGAACGACGTATTTAGCATAATAAATTGTAATAATGCGAATATTTTCCAACGAACGACGCAAGGTCTAAATGCTCCACCACCTCCACCGCCTCCCCCTCCACCGTCTCCACCACCGCTTTCTCCAAATTCTTCGTATGCGGATGTTTACGGTCGAGCGAAGACAGTTAGAATCGGAAAGTGGCGTTGGCCTCCTCCAAGGGATGAAGTCGCAACAACGACTGCGACTAGTTTTCTTGAATTCAAATTAAAACGTCAACAAGAGAAAACCGATAAGACCGGAGACTTTGACCGTTATGACGAGCCAAATTTAACGCTTTTAGCAGAAATTCAAAAGAACGAAGAAAATCGAAAAGAAAAAAGCAGAGGTGAAAAAATGAAAAGTTTTGCGGTGAACGATAAACTGAAAGAAAATGTTGGAAAATTGAGAATTAGCTCAGAAATGAAAGCCAAGTTGGAGCAACTTACAATTGACCAAAGTGTTAGATCGAATAAGAAAACTCGCGAAAAGCTGGTTAGAAGCTTGGAAGATATTCGTGAGAGTGGAGTAAAAAAATTATCGGAACACAGAAAAGCTTTGTTGGAAAGACAATTGATGGGTTCTATGAAAACTCTAAGTGAGGTTGGAATAAATCACACACAAAGAGATAATGTTGAATTCAAAATCAATTGCAACGAGCCTCACACGAAACTGCATCAGACTCGTAAACAAGATGAACATATCGACAACTTGAGAAATTCTCATTTCTCAGAAAGATTTTCAGCCAGCAGAAGAAGTGGAAGCAGAGAAAGTCGCGAGCGACGAGACGAGCTTGGTCCACATAACCGATCAAACACAGCGGCGTCAACAATAAATGCCGAGTGCGGCGACTATTTAAGTCAATCTGCGGGAAACACTTTCTTCGATGATGCAAGTCTTAGAAATAGTATTGCGTACGAAGAAAGTATAAATTCTTCTATTCGTCCGTCAAAAAGCAGCAGAGATGTTGATTCTTTTGTGTCAAAACCTGTAAAAAGAATGAGTGTTCCTCCTCCCCCACCACCGACTGCAGAATTTTTGAAATCAAATTCTACGGATGATCACAGTTATCAGTTCGCTCGCCAAGGACCTCCTTCCGTGGCTGCTTCAAGCAGTTTTTGTGGTCAAACAACGCCAATTGTAGTGCGTCGTAAAGAACTTCCAGCCGCTCCTGTCAACTTTAAAATGGCTTTAGATAGACTTTCACTGGACAGGCTAGAATTTATTGAAAGTAGTGAGTTTTTGAATCCAATTAAAGTTCCACCTTTGGCAGCAGTCGAAAGACTACAACAACAGGCTGCTGCAAACATAAAAACAAAACTTTATCCACATACAAATTCGTACCATTTAACGTACAGCAATGTTCATTGGAGACTGAACATTAGAAAAGAAGTAAGATGATCGATTAGTTAGCATCTATTAATGAATTTGATGTGTTCAATTTATGTTAATTGGCAATAATTGTTTAGATTTTTCTACCGTCTGAGAAAATCGAAAACCCAGCGTTGTTGCACCTTATTTTCTGTCAGGTGGTCTATGATGTCTTTTCTTCGAATTGCATAAGGTTGACGAAAGAAGAAAAAAAGAAATTTCAACGACAATTAAACAATTACGGCATCACTATGGACAACATGGATTCTTCGATTCACAAACTGCCTGTTCAGCGAAACATAATTGAATTCGCGAAAGAAATGCCGACTTACTTCTCTCGACTGTATCCAGTTTCTGGAGGACGCGATATTCCAAACGTCACTCATTTGGGTGTTTCTCATTCTGGAATCCGTTTGTTGCAACGTGAAAAAGAAAATGTTTGTGACTTTTTTCAAGTACTCGACACGCTTAGGTAAGCAATGTCTACTCGGTCGATTCTAACATTTTGCGTTTAAGATTCGAAGATATTACTGAAGTTTTGGTGCCTCGAAACTGTACTTTACAGTTATTATTGCACACTGGTGTTTGGTTAACACTTTACACGTATAAGGTACTATATTTAAGTAGTAAATTATTTAAGATAAAAAATTTGTAGGCCATTCAAATTCGTCAACTGATTGAGAAGTTCATTTTTGATGTTTGTAAAGTAAGCCTGACGTGGTACACATTATTTATCTACATTTTAATTTTCAAACGTTTTAGTCGGAAGCAGAATTTGTAAAAGCAGTGTCTGATCACAACGCTGTAGAACCATCGTTGCTCAATTTCTGCAAAGGAAGCATCATACGGCTGGTGAGCAACAAAAATCTTCACATTGCTAAAGGTATGTCAAGTGAACCACTATTGACATAAATTTTTGTGTTTGTTTTCTAAAAAACGAAAAAAACTGATCTGTTAGCATCTGCTTTAATTTTTATTAGAGATACAACCTCTTATGAGCTCTTTTATTTGAAACACACAATCTCGAACAAGTAATATTAAACGAAAGCTTTGCAGAACAAGTAGAGTGGAACTTTAATATTAGCAGCGTCAAACATTTCACATTTCAAATCCTTTTCTAACACAAGTTTTGGGTGCACACTACGATTTATGCTTTGTTGAGCGTAATAATGATTGCTCACAAAAGTGGGCACTCGAGGATGTTACCTGCAAATAACATTTGCACTATTGTTTGAAGGTTGGCTGTACGGTATTCTGGAAAGCGGTGAAAGCGGAATATTTCCCTGTGAGTATGTTGTTCCTCTCAGCAAAGACGAAATGATTAAATTGAAACAAAAAATGGTGAGTTCTTTTCATTGATCACTGTTTTTGCGAAATACGATGTTTTAAAGGATGAAATTAAGAAGTCGTTAAGAAGTGGTCTCAACTCTAACGAAAACGATTCACGGTCAGTTTCACATCAAACACAATCAAATGGAGTCATTCACCTGTCGCAAATGATTGACCACGGCTCTTCACTGTGGATAGAAAGCAAAGCTGTGCGTTAATTCGATAAGAAAATAATAATTACTATTTAACTCCATCGTTTTCACCATAGGAACAAATAACGGACGGTAAATACGATGGCTCGCAAAATTCTCATTTAAATGATGGCAAATTTTCTCTGCTACAATTTGCTTTGTTCAATTTCAAGGAGGCAATTGAAAAGTAATTACTGTTTTTGTTCGATTAAATCAGTTTTAACACAGTACTTCAAATCGTAGATATGACTTGGCGCATAATAAGGACGGTTCTTTAAATGGAACCATTAAATTTATTGAAAGTCTTAAATCAAAGAAAAAGAACAAGAAATCGAAAAATGGTGATGGATCCGATTGGACCTGGAAAGAACTTTCTGATTTGGTTAAATACAGCAAGGTAAGTTTCTTATAATTTTAATGTTTTCATCTCTAAATCATAACATATAGACACCACTGTCAACTTCTTTACTTAAACTGCATTCTCCCGAAATGACCAAACTGAGTAACGAATGTTTTTTATGTAAGTTTCTTTAGAATTTGTGTAAGATACTAAATGTGATTATACAGGCATTATGCGATTTATGGGTGATTATTCGCTGTCCAAAAATCAAACTGAAGTAGACTGTGTTTACGCCATTTTAATGGTAACAAAGAAGTCACTCGAATGTGAAATGTTGTTTAATGCTGTTCACTGTTTGGTTTAGAATTGTCACAAATACCCTGAGTTGCGCGACGAACTCTACTGCCAAATAATCAAACAAACAACCAACAACAAAAGCCTTAAAGCGTAAGAATCGAACACTGTCCTTGTTACTATTGAGACTGTTTGCGTTTCTTCGCTTCTCTAGTGACAGTTGTCAGCGCGGATGGAGATTGTTCTCTATTCTTTCAGCTTATTTCGACACTTCTGATAATTTGAGACCTTACCTACTGAAGTACTTGGAAACATCGGCATATGATAAGCGACGGTCATGTCATGCGAATGCACTTGTCTGCTTACATAACTTCAGGAAAACTTTGAAATATGGAGGTCGAAGAAACGTTCCGAGTATTGAAGAAGTGACAGCCATATCTGCGGGCAGAAACTCAAAACGCCAAATATATAGACTTCCGGGAGGTAGCGAAAGGGTTGTGAACACCAAATCCAGCACTGTTGTTGCCGACGTTATCGAAGAGATTTGTGAAATGCTCGGCGTCACAAGTCAACTTGAAATGGAAGAATTTTCTCTTTACTGTATCATCGAAGGAGGTTTGTTTTAATTTGTTTTTTGCAACTTCAGTTGAACATTTATCTGTTAACAGATCCGTACACAATGCCTTTGAACAAAGATGAATATATACTTGACGTAACAACTGAGTTGTTGAAAAACGACCAAGTATTCTACCTCATTTTCTGTCGATCTGTTTGGTTTCACTGCTTAAGACTGGACAATCAGTTATACATTGAAGTGATTTTTAACCAAGTCGCTCCTGATTACTTGGAAGGACTGTTATTAGTCACTCCAAATGGTCGACTGCCCCAAGAAATGACTGTTGACATTTCACGAATCGCTGCACTGCTTCACAGAGCAGCAGACATGGAACACAATCCAACCAAAGATGAAGTGAAATATCTACTCCCGAAACCGGTGCTGCCAATGAAAGAAATTCGTCCACCAGTTTGGGTAGAAAAAGTTCAACAAAATTGGTCCGATATGGCAGCTATTACAACAACTGAAGCAAAAGCGCAGTGCTTAGATATTCTTCAAAAATGGCCTTTATTTGGATCCTGTTTTTTCGCTGTGAAAGTAAGTTTCTTTGCTACTAACCAAGCTTAAATCTGCTTCGCATTAGCGCATTAATACAGACTCTTCAAATCACCCTGAATTTATTTTGGCTCTCAACAAAAATGGTGTTCACTTCTTAGATGTCTCTACTCATGTAAGCTACGTTATAAAAATCGTTTCATATTCTTTTAACGACACTATTTTAGGAAACTGTTTGGAAATATCCGTATTCTGAAGTAATATCAACTCGTAAAGTTAGAGCTGAGGATGGTACACTTTTCCTTGATATGAAGTGTGGTAATTTAATGGTGCAAAAGATAACAAGGATACAAACAGACCAAGTAATGACAACTTCTTATTCTGGGTTACTAAAAATGTTCATTTGCAGGCACACGAAATTTCAAGACTTATTCGTCAATATATCAATATTCAGAGTTCAGGGAAAGACATGTCTCAAGATATTAATTTGTCGCGTTCAACTGCTCAAATAAATACAGCGCTCCACTAACTTCCTACAACTAAAAATGGTGCCAAAAAAACTTTAATTTTTTTCATAATTCGTCTTACATATTCTATTTTTTGTAAATCCACTTTACTTTTGTACTGTTTGCAATCATTGCTTAAACATAAAGGATACATTTTGAGACCAGCTATTATTCCACCTGCGTGACGAGAAACTTTCTATGAGATTTTCTCTCATGTTCTTCGTGGTCCTCATTTTTGGAAATTCCTTTAATAATCGGAATAAACAATCGAATAGCTCAGTGCTATTTTTAAACAAAAGTCCATTCACTTCAGACTTTACAAGTTCATGTAAACTGAAATTTGAAAATTAATCTTTAAGCTTTATCGCTAACTATGAGTACTTACCAAGAGTAATCAAAAGCACAGACCGGTAAACCACAACCAAACATGTCAACAATTTTCATTGGTAAATCAAGTCCACTGGAAGATGTATGCAGGCACACTCCTAGATCACAAGCTGCTAACAATTTAGGATATTGTTCAGCTTCGAGCCATGGCAATAAAAACATCACTTTTCTCCATTTTTCATTTCGAATTATTTCTGTATAATGATCTTTGAGAGGTCCCTTACCAGTAATTACGCAAACTAATTCAGGAAGCTCACTGTTTTCGCTCGATTTTAAATCGTAAAATTTCAACGCTTCAATTAATAAACTGAAGTCTTCATCCTCTGTCCAACTTGTGCTCGTAATTATCAAAGCTGGTCTTTCCTCATTTTCAACAATGTTTCCATCATTTTCCCGAGTGAATCTAGTTTCACTTTCAGTATCACCACGAAACAGTAAATAATCTGATTTTAATTTACAAAACAATGAATGTTTTTCTTCAATCGATATTGGACTGAAAATATCAGCAGGACTGTCATAATGAACTATTGCACTGCGGAGAAGTCATTGTAAAAAATTACAGGATACACACACACGTACTCAATATTCCATCTGCTCTTCAGGTCTGCTTGAAATGCTTTTGAAACACAAAGATTACCAGTTGCTTTCGAACCAAAATATCCTTCGACAAATCGACAGATACGGACTAAGATATGATTCTGATTCAAACTTAAAGCTAAAATAGAAAAGCCATAATTGTGCCAATCAATTATGACTTTGACTCTTCTTAAGAAACAATAAAACCAAACAACGGGTAATATCGGAATTGAAGGTGGATTCTATTGAAAATGGGCATAAAATATTGAATCATTCAGATTGAAATAACCTGAACAAGAATATAATTCGGTTTCACCAGCGAAAACAAGAAACTTAAGAGAACCACTGACTGCCATAGTGTCTTTAAAATATATGCAACTAAGTTCGGAACGTCTATTGTGAAATAAAATAATTTGTATCTATATTATTCCTGAGCACTCCCCAATGACCAACAAACAACTTTCCACAGAAAATACTTTTTTCAAAATAAAAAACCACACGTTCATAAATTTAGACAGCTCGTAAGGAAAAATGTTCGCTGTATAGTGTTAATTTATGGAAACAAATGTTGATGAACGATGTCTTAAAAAACTGGAAATTTCATTTTAGTTATGCAATTGATAATTACAAAGTAAAATATTTTGTTCCTAAGTGTAGCACATTTGCATTAAGCATTTGCATTATTAATAGGGCTGTGACATTTCGGTTTTGGCCGAAGTGCCTAATTTCGACCGAAACAACCTAGAACAGTTTCGGTGTCGATTTGACCGAAAAAGCCGAAAATTAACAAATTTTGACTGAAACATTATTTTGTGCGCAGTTCAGCAGCAAATTACTTTGTTTTGGTTGATTAAAATTCTCAACTTTGTGGTAAAGTTTAGTGAAAGTTCGAAATTTGTCGCGCTAAAAATCATGATCAGGATTCAGTCTTGACTGCTGATGTTGATTTTTCAGAACAACTTAATCGAAAATTTGCTCCATTGCTGTCGGTATAAGTTTAAGGGTCTTTTGTGGTATTTTAATTAATTTTCAGAGTAACATGATCGTCATTTAACAAAGAAAATATTGAAGTCTGATATTTCGTTTACTAAATTTTTGCGAAACCTATTTGATTTTCATTACTAGATTTTACTCAAACAACATGTTGATGTTGGTCAATGTAAAGCACAAAATTACGAACATTTACGGAAATCAGGCGTCGGATTCATTAAATGTAAAGTGATGTGTTCGTTATTAACGATGTTATCGTGAGGCCGACTTCCTAAAAAAATCTGTAACAGTCAGTCAACATTTTAAGTTTTTACCTTTAAATGCAACCACATCAACAACTATATTTTGATCACATAACGAAAGGCAGTGATATTGCATTCGTGGACTGCGACCGAAATCTCCGCCAACGACAACACACACTCGCTGCATCGTCTCCATTGTGTGGCACGTCTCAACATTACACAGATGTTTAATTACCCATTATGAAAAAAAATGTTGGAGAAGGTGACATAGCGCGTTTACTTTTTTAAGTACAGCCATAATAGACTATATAACACGACATCTCAGGACTAAATTTCAGTAACGTAATAGACGTGTTCATTTCGTGTTTGGATGCCTTCAACGACAGTGTACACCACTTTGGAAACTTTGTCTACGAGTATGGAAATCTCAGCTGCAGAAGTGCATTCAGTTCGTGGAAAATAACGTTGCATGCAATTAAAGTTGGTCGCGCATTCATAAGCACTCCACTCGCGTAATATCATTAAACGAACTGCCAAAAGAATTTGAATAACTGTAAATACAGCTTTGCTTTGCCAATACAGGATCTAATATTGAAGCTTGCATGATTTGAAAATTGAATTAACCGTATTTATTTTCACGAAAATTATTTTATGTTTTGGAACAATAACGTTATTTACAATTACAGTCATGTTTGTGAGCTCATTTGTGCTCAATATTCAAGTGAGAAATACTGGAGAGCAACTCTTCCACATCCTTGTCAATCTGCAAAGAAACAATAATCAGTTCCATAACTACTAAAAAGGTGATAAATAACAATTTGAATTCATGTAGTTACTTCCTAAAATTTTATAAAACCCACCAAGAAACACATTCATTATAGTTACCTTTCTACCTGGTAGGTTTGTACTACCTTTCGCAAAAATCAGTTAAAATCGATTCAACATAAACAATCCAAAGTTACACATAATCTTATACACAAACTTACAATCTGCACAAATTATAAACAACATTGAAATACATGCAGTATACATACACGCTGTTGGTTATGTCGGTACAGTGTTCTTTGATGTATAAGTACAGTCAACCGTCTCTAAACCCACACGCTCGGTTCTACAAAATCGCATCGATTGAGATGACAGTTAAAAGAGGATATTGTTTTAACATTGTTCGCTAGAGCAATGCTTTAAATTCTTTTGCGATTATCGAACATTTTGATTTAAAGATGGATGACTGTACTCGTGTCACAAGAAATATTGAAAGAAACAAAGTACACAATCAGTAATAAACTTAAGTACCTCTTCCTTTGTTTGACGCAGATACAATCTATTTGATACTTGCACCATTTTTGTCCAAACGTCAACTTCAACAATCTTTCCAGACCTTTGTAAATAAACCTGGAGCATGTTTATAATGTCAACTACTTCTTGTATTAACTGCGATGAATGAAATGATGTACATTCTTTGAGAAGCCTCAGTTTAGACTTTGCTAAGTGTAAAGCAGTTCGTCCACTGTTATCGATAGCGTTGATGTCTGTTCCAGCTTTCAGCAAAAGAGTGATTACAGGAATATGATTCGTGCAAACAGCCAAGTGTAGAGCGGTATTACCAACGATATCTTTCTGATTTGGGTCAGCACCGTGTTCTAGCAAAACTTCCACTATTTCCACATTGCCTTTGCAGGCAGCGAAATGTAACGCTGTTCGCTGCCTGGAGTCAAAGGCTCTCGGATTCACACCCTCATTCAACAATTTGTGTACTAAATCCAATCTGTTTTGATTTGCAGCCAAACGAAGCTTTTTTTCCTCTAAAATGGGTGTTTTCATTTAAATTGTTACGTTCAAACACATACAAACCAATGTTAAAATTTCGCAATCTCAATAATCTCCTACAGTTGGTTTTGACTTTCATTTTCGGAGAAAAATCGTGTTGGTCTTCAGAAGCAAATGCATCTGCGTTTATCAAACCTTGTACCGTTTCCTCTAAACTAAAGGGTCTCGAATACAAATGGTCATCGCCACCCACGGCACCTTGTTCTTGAAATGTCATGTCATTCTCTTCGTTCTCTGTATTCAAGTCGTTGTTTGCATCTGCAATCTCATAGAAAACATTCTTTATTCACAAGCACTCTTTACCAAGTAAATATTTACTGAATTGTCGCGATCAGAAATTATCGAAGAACCAACAGACATTGACGCGCTCTCATTACTATCACTGCCCGCATCGACACCGGAATCATTAGACTCACTCGACATTCCTCGGACAGAGAAACAGACAACAAATAAGTCACATATTGCTTGCTCACACTTTCGCCGCCAAATTCAATATTTCAGTTGCGCAACAAACACGATGAACGTACTTTATTTCCTAGTATTTTATTTGAAAACACAATTACAATACACTTATTCGAA
>NCKV01000923.1:0-12878 GCA_003675905.2 Leptotrombidium deliense
TAAATTACATTTTTTTCTACACTACACAAGATTACATGTGTTGTTTATTGTAAAGGGACCAGAATATATTGCACTTTTAATGATTGTAATATGATCACCAAAAGGGATACAATTTTAATTGTACATTTTCTTAAGTAAGGTATAGTCTTAACCACTCATAAAATATCATTAAACTCATGTCACGAAAAGTTGCGTAGGCACTTGCATTTATTTTTTTGCTTATTATTTGTAGCAGTGTGACATTTTTATAATAAGACTCCCTCTGGAAACAAGTAAACAGAAAGCCAACTGTTGTTGACTTATACTGTCTATGTGTCTTCTGCTCTTTTTTACCTTTCGAATGGTTAAAGGCGAACGGATTCATTAAAAATATTGCATTATTTGTGAGCTATGTTTGCGTATCGAAAAGCATTCGTAATAATTAACTTCCTCGTGGAAATATAATCTGAAACTTGAGCACACATTGAATTCCGGTGTACGTAATGCAGAACTCCAGAAATCATTTCGTTATTATTTTTCAAACGTAAATGAATGTTTCCAATCAATTTTGGTGCACTTTTTGCAAACAGAAAGCGAATAAATTTGTAACGCAAACACGAAAGTCATGTGTACTAACATGACGTCGTTTGGGTTCAGTGTTCAGTGTTCATTGTTGCTGAGGTCAGGAAATTCACATTCATTGTGTGTTTATTCACTAAGTTTGTTGTAAGTAGTGTTTAGCTTTTAATTGCAAACAATAATAACTTGTTTATTGAATTAACGAAATTAATTGTAACAACGAAAATATTGATAACAAGAACAACGAGAAGAAGAAGTTTATTGTTATATAACTTATTATGTTCAATAATCACTCATAATCGGCTGTTAGTTTGTTGTAATGTTCGTTCGTGGTGAAATTCTTCGTCGTTTGTCAACGAACTGAATGTTCGCTTTCAAACCTTTTCCAATCATTGATTTATCGGCGATCACTATTATGCTCGCAATCGAGCTTCGCGAGGTGAACGTGCTGCCTTTGGCGATGTCCGTTGCACAATACAACTGTCCGTTGTATCTGTCGTTCAATCTCAGTTCCACACTTTCGTCGTAACATTTTCCATGTAGTCTCGTTCCTGGCTTATTAGCTCTTTGTGCGAATTCGAAACCTTCGAATGTGACACGTATCAATTTCCCGTTAGGAGCCTGTATAATGCGAATTAATGTAAGTTAAAAGATGTTGATAAAGTGCATCGAGTCATTTCTTGTTTATTCGCTCTTTGTGTGAATTCGAAACCTTCGAATGTGACATGTATCAATTTTGCTCACCGAGACTGTATAATTCGAATTCTTATTACATTAAAATAAATGATAACTTAAAGAGCGACTCGAGTTAAAAGATACTGATAAAGTTCGTCGAAGTCAATATTGTAACGATTACTTTTGCTGTCCAATGCAATGAAAAAGAAAATTTTAACTCCTCATTTATCAATGGTAGCAATATTGATCAATATAAGTACTATTTATATTTTGTATTATGCAACGATTCGATCGAAAGCATATTTCTCATTCATATTCATGCTCACAGTTATAATCCAAGCACAGCTTTGAAATGGTTTTATCCGATTAGGATAATCTGGTGTTTGAATGTGTCCTTCTTCGGTTATATTTCCACCGCATGGCAACCGTTCGATTGCATCATAGTAATCAATATTGATAACCGTTTCGCATCGCTTTCCAATCGCGGTCGGCGGACAAACACAAAAACACTTTTGTCCGTCATTCTTATATGGACTTAAGTATCCTTCATTCAAACAACGCAAATCTTTATTCGGACAATCCTCTGAAAAAAAGAAGAGATCAAAATAAGGATTAAGGATGATTAAATTCATTATACTTTATGTGCACTCTTTATACCGTTATGATCCTAATCGATAACGATTATTAAAATGAGTATCGCTATCGCTTTTCTTACTTTTCTTCTTTTCTGGTATTAAACATAAGCATTCAATAGAATACACTATTTACACTTATTCATCTTGTTCACTTCTTTCGCAGCGCTTCGATGAACGTTCTCACAAATTATTCGCCTCTGCTTTTATACGACATATAAGATTAGCACATAACTGATGCTTTTAGAGTACAGTTTGAGAACAATTGTTTTCGTAATTAAAAATTTAAGTTAATAGCAATTGAATTATTAAGCACATAATCTGTCACATTAATAAGTTTCATTTATACCTTGACGATGAATAATAACTAAATGTCATTTTTTCTTCGAATAAAAGTTAATTTTTGTTATTTAATTTCACTCCTTTTTGTTCACAACTGTACTCTTATATAAATAAAATATGTTCGCATTATGAACGTCGACGTCGACGTCGTTGTATGTTGTATATATATTCTTTATATTATATTCACAATTTTAATGGTGAATAGTGTAGTGAAATGCATTTGCATATGAATACGCAGTGAAAAAAGGAGAAGACTATAAATATAGATATTTTCGAACGTGTTCTTGACATGCAAATGACTTTAGGTGTAAAATATTATTTATAAGCAAAGAAAGTTGTGCAAACCTATTATTCTTAGTCGAATACACTTTTTTATATGCGCTTCCATTATCATACATAGTCAACATAATTCGTGTTTAGTTGAAATTTTTGCACATTACATTCAATTCGCATTTGAATGAGAAAAATTTATTTTATAATTCTTTGCATTTTAATGAATCGCTTTTGTTTTTTATATAAAGTTTCATGTTTCGTATATTTTATGACTTAAAAGTTGAATAAATACATATAAATTTAACGCTATATAGCATAGTAAGTTTCTCAATTACAAATTTCTCGTAAAAATTACGAAAAACATTGTCAATTAGTATGAATTCGAGATAATGGTTTAATATATTTCCGTTTTTGTCAAATTTAATGTTCAACAGCGAAATTAGGACAAACTTGCGAATAATAATGAAAATAAAAATTTTCCGAAAACAATGAAATAAAATTCGGTAACAAGAATGAATTATTAGTTTTGATATTAAAATTTTTCGAAATGTGTGTTGAAAACTGTTTTCAAATTTTTATTTTATGTTTAGCTGAATAGAAATTTATTATATTTTCAACTTTTCGCAACGAAAACGAAAGAATGTAAATTATTGATCGAAATGTGTGCACTTTTCACTTTTGTTTTCTTTTCAACATTTCTTATACAATATTCTCGAATGAGACTTGAAATCTCAAGAAAATATTATATTATTTTTCTTTATAAATACTTTTCAGTAGTAAGTGTTAAAAATCAAAATTTTCTTTTCTTTTCTTTTTTTCGCTTTCGTTTCGTTTTACTGATTTCAACGAAAAGAAATTCAATGTTTCGTTTGAACAAGAAGAAAGCATAATAATATAATACAAACATCTGAGCTCATCTTAAATGAACTTACTCTTTTTCAAAGCGACATGCTTCTGTGCACATCACTAGATATGTATGTGTATAAAATACACTAAAAGTACGAAAACAACAAAATTGTTCTTACAAATATGAGAAGAAGCAAAGTTTATCAACTCAAAAATAAATTCAAGTGAAGTGAAATGTTCTTAAAGTAATCATTTGGAGTAAAGGTTTAAGTTTAGCAACACTTACAACATTTTGATCAAATTGTTAGATGATTTTGCAACTGGGATTTAACTGCAATGCAAAAGTAATTGTGATTGTCTAATAAATTAAAGTGAAGAAAGCGGTATAAACTGTATTCTCCTTTTTTGCAGCGAAATTTTTCACATGCGACTTTTTTTCGCAGTGAGAATAAAATGTAATCAAAATGTGTGACTATGTTGAACAATAAAATGCAAACCGTGAATATACATCTAAGGCAATAAACACAGCTAAATGTTTCGCATTTATTTCATTTCACTTGAATTGCTTTTTGAAAAGTAGTGACACGCTGTTATATTATATCTTACTCTATTTTACAATAATATTATATTTTCGCTTTTATACACTCAATTCAATTCATACTGATTCACATATTTTATGCTGCTCTTCGCTCTGTTCAGCAAAAACAAAAATTTGAAGTGAAAAATGAAAATGCGAAATCGAACTGCAGTTAAGTTTGTGAATGTCTAATAGAGCTAGCTAAATGTGCGTGTGTGCACGAATTTACTGCTTTTTACTATTTTACTAGTTTCATTCGCTATTTAAAATAACAAATATTCATTCGTTTCCGTTTTTATCGTCGCTTTGTGTGACCACTGAATTCGTAAACAACAAAACTTGGTCTCTGGTTAAAATAATGGCAATTGACGTGACCGGACGGAAATGGCCATCAGCAATTGTAATCATTGATGTTTGTTTGTTGCATTAAACTTTGTATAACAACAAAACTCGAAATAAAACATATACAGAATGAACACTCAACAGAGATTTGTAAAAAAATTTGTTCAATACAGAACACTCCAAAAGAAGGAATTTTTTCATTTGTACTTACTATTGCAATTGTACATCAAATTTGCTGTTTTCTTATCACGAAAAGTGAGTCCATCACTTTTGTTCAACAATCGCTGCAATTTCGGATCTTTCGTAACAATAGTTTGTTTAACAAATACATCTTTGCTGAAAGCCTGTGAAATAAAAACAAACGAACAAACATTGTAAAATATATTCATATTTTGCAATATGAATACAACGACACATGTATTTTTATTGCATAATAATTTTTTGTAAAAAGAATATTGTTCTTTGACGCATTACACAATTAATGTACAAAAAAGGGTTAAAGTAAGAAAAAGTAGTATTAAAATTTTAGTTAAGATAAGCAACGTGAACAAAGAATGCACGAATACATTTTTCATAATTAGGAAAAGGAAAATAAAGAAGAAAATATGTATTATAATGTGTAATCGAATAATAAAGAAAAATATGAATATTTAAACATAATTGAAGTATTACATAAGTGTACGCAAAACGTTTTTGATTCGATTGCGTGCAATGAACAAAAAAAGCAAAGCAGTTGCGAAAGAATGAGAAGCAAGTTTATATGGAAGCTGCTTAACGCAATTAAATCTCAGTGTTTGTCTTTTTTTGCGCCGTTTTTTGCGCTGCAATTTAAGCTCTGAGAAAGATTTAAGAGACAAAAAGTGAGTAAAAAGGATAATGTAGAAAAGAGAATGAGAGCGCGAGTCGAGTGTGTATGTAATTTGAATACGATTTTTATCACGCACAACACTTTCTCGTCTCTTCTCTTCACTTTATTCTCGGAGTTCACTTTTCTTATTGTTTTCTGGCTGCTTCCAGAAACGATTGTCTCTCGTTTTCATTGCGCTTCTCTTGCAACAACAACAACGCACTTAACTTTACTTTTTTAACGCGCACTGCGCTTATATATTTGATACGAGCAAAAGTTGAGTAAAACTATAAAAAAAACTTTTTCTTGCTGCGCTTTCGAAAATCGATTGAAAAAGTTCTTCGAACACAAAGACAACAATACGTATATGTACACTTTTGTTAATAAATATGTTGCAAGTGTGTGTCTATCTATGTGTGTGTATGTGTTTCGCTGCTGTAAAGATGAATCGCAGCATCCATTCATACGTCAATTTGCTCATCTCTCTTATTTCTTCTTTGCTGAACTAAATTATTAATGAAACATCGCAAAACTTTCAACTCAAAAATCTATTCGCAATGTTTGCGCTTTTTTTGCTCATCCTTTCAACATTTAAAGTATTCTGTAAATAAATAAATGTCTCATAAGTGAAAAGTTGTGTACAATCTTCCTTAATTTGATTGATAAACAAAAAGCGAACTTAAACGTGATTACAATTATCTTATTGCAAACTTTTACCGTTTTTATCAAATTAAATGCTCTATAGAAACTCACCCAAGATGGATATTGCATAACTGATGTGATATCGTAAGGCACACCAAAATTGATATCATTTTCTTTGTTGAACTGAACGTTCATTTCTTTTTCGACATTTTGATAATTTATGTGAATTGCTGAATCTCTGTCAGATCTACTTTGTTCATGATGAAATCCAATCGCATGTCCGAGTTCATGGACTACAACAGAGTGCTAAATAAACAAAAATAAAGCAAAATCAATAAGCAAAAGTATAATATACAAGTAATTATTAGACGCAAAATTTCTATTCTTATACCAATGGTAAACACATGCTGGTAAAGTACATATTATTGTAATGTGTTGTATTTTTTATTTATCGCTTCAAAAGTTTCGATATGGAACAAAATGATTGCACTGTTGTTAAACATGATTTACTTTTATTAGCGTAGTGTTTAGAAATGCATGAAATTTATCCGACAATGATGCTATCGATTGTTGCGTAACTCTGATCACGACAAAACGATGAACTTTAATATATTTATGCGTGATCAAAAATGAGAATATTTATAATTTAAAATGCAATTTAATAAACGTTCGACTCTTACATAAAGTGTGAATATAAGTATAAGCAACATTGCATCAAATTGAATGCAATGCGAAATATGTAATCGAATCGCAGTTTGATTGCAGTCACAGTGTGTCGCAGTATCGAATGCCGGACGCAAAGTGATCACAAGTAATAACCCAATATAAAATCATAAATGATATCCAAGAACATAGAAATACTTATTGAAATGTGAAAATGTAAATCGTCGATTTCGGTTAGCAAATGATTCGGAATCAAATCTGCAACCACATAAATGGCGTACACATTGCGTTGTTTGAATTATGGTTATGAAGAAAGCATAGCAGCAATAATAAAAAAAAGTTGCAGCAAATTAAATGTGTTTGCAGTTGTGTATTCAATTCGATGCTTTCGCTTCGGTTTCGGTTTCAATTAAAATCGATTCGAGCAAAGAATTGTCATTTTTTCTTCTTTCTCTTCTCTTGCGTTCAATGAAACTGCAGAACGCAAATTACTGACTAACATTTCGCTTCGAACTTACTCACTGTCTGTACAGTTGAGGACAAAAAACGTATCTACTGATCTTTTGAGCGATACATTTTTAACAAAACAAAAGTACTGCGATATGTATTTTCTCCAAAACTGTATGAAAAACGTTGGACGCAAACTACTGACCAACGTTTCACTTAAACTTCAACTTACTCACTATTTGTACAGTTAAGGCAAAAATCGTATTTTTGGATCAATTGAAAAGCGGTTTATAGCAACTGTGACGCGATTTTCAGCTTATACTTATTTTCTCCGAATCTGTATACACAACGTTGGACATAAACTATTTTAAATGGGTGTCATTTTTCACATTAAAAACAGCACATCATTTATCATCATCATCTGCTCAAATCCAAGTTTTTACTTATATTTACAACGTCGGAAAAAGTTTTCCGCATTTAGCGTTACTGCACTTCTCCCACTCAATTTAATGATGTAAAAACTTTATGTCCGATACTTCATCTTACTCCATAATTGATGAGGATTTAAAGTTGTACTTCAATCACAATTACGTCATTTAGACTGAATTCGGGAAACAGGGCAGCAAAGCAAATAAACAATGCAAAGCACACAGTTTGTCCGTTGCTTGTCCGCTACTTTATATTTATATAGCTTTATTGACCGCAAAATCAACTTTGTTTCACTTAAATGCAATTCAATTTGATTTTACTTTCACTTTCGCTTTGTTTGCCAACAAAAAGCAGCGACGCTTTTGTTTGCTTGTCATTGTCTACTCGAAACGCAACATTATTCTCGAGCATTACGTATTTTCTTCACCGAATCTTACGAATAGAGGCAAAAACAACAATCTCATCTATTCTCTTCTCATCCCTCTCTATTCGTCATTTCTTCAATTATACAATTCGCTGTTATTAAGATAATGATTCGTTCGCGTTCACATTAAACATATATTGCTTTTGAAATACACAACGAAACTTTGAATTTCGCAAAGCAACATATTTTCATATCATAATAAGTTACCGTAATTACACCATTATTATCATTATTTCTTCTTTCTTTTGCAGGTAACCAAATTTTTCAAAAAGCGTACATTAATTTCATAACGCTCAGTTAAGCTAGTTTGCAGTAAAAGTAAAGTAAAGTACTTTTTACTATTTTTACTCAATTAGCTTTCAGTTAAAACAAAGATTTACTTTTCGACTGTTAAATGTATACCGAAAATCAAGCAAACATAAACAACAAAAAAGTGCATTAATATTAATATGCATGTTGCTAATGCTAATAAATTCTTCAGCGAAGAAACAAATGCGAAGTAAAGAAAAGTAAAAAGAGGTAAAATGATAAACATCGCGAAAGTTTATAAAGAAAGCAAAATCACAAGGGAAAATGTTGCTTGATTGATCTGTGAATGTTGAGATTTGAAAGGTTTTTTCAAAGAAAAACAAAGTGAAAGTAAAATAGAAGTGGAAGTAACACTGCAAAGACTTACAGTCGCACATCCTTTGCCAATGCTTACATCTTGTCCGACACCGTATTTAACCAACTGTCTGCCGAGTAGTGACCAGCATCCATCCTGGTCTGATCGCATTCTAATAAACAATTGATCGGAGCCAGTGTTCGCCTTCGGCTTGAATCGAATGCACGTCTCTTTGTGCCACTCGTGCATCGCTGTCTGAATCACAGCTTTTTCTTCGGCTGTGATCGCTGGTGAAATACGTACAAAACGAGAGTGAGCTTAAATTACACAGCAATACATATGATCGCGATTCTCTGTGGAATACAGAGTTTATCTGTGCACTTTCATTGCCTTTGTGTTCACTTTGAAAGCGTGGCGATGCATGGAAACAATAATGAAGCAATAATCGAGTAAAATAGATTCTGATTGATGCAATGAACATCGCTGATGCATCGCGTACGTCTCTTGTTATGTTTGCGTGTGTATGTGTGTGTCTGCGGTTCAGCAGTGCACTGCTGTGCTTACACGAGTGAAAGATGTAAGGAACAATCGCCGACGGCCACCGGTACTGTCGCTCGTTAACCGCTTTTCGATCCTGCAGTTCATTAAACGCATCTTCTGGCGCAACGATGTCTCCTTCAATGATTCGCAAACCTTGCGGCATTCGTTTGCCTTCTCCAGCGGTGAACATATTTAACTGTACTCAGTTTTCAGGTTTCGGCACAATAGAAAGAATAAAAATTCAATAAGCAAAGTGTATGTTGAATAGTATTTGAATGTTAAACTTTTCGCAATAAAAGCGAAATACGTACGATTGCATCGATATGATGATCATCACCGAGAGCCATGGAATTTATTTGCATCGATTGTGCGATCTATATGAACGTAAAACAAAGACAAATGGGTTCACAATGTTTATTCGCTGGTTGAGGTGAACAATTTGAAACGATATTTTAGAAGTCATTTGCAAACGTGTTCAACGAATACGAAATCAATTTCGAGTGCATTCATTTCGAATTTCAATGAACACTTTGAACACTTGATTTACATAATTAGAACTCTGCTTATACATGGATATATGTTCATTGGATAACTAGACTGCTTCTCTTTCTAATAAACAAAATGCGAACAGCAAAAATAGTGCAAAAAAGAAGAGCAAAAATTATATTTGGAAATGTAAGCGATGCGGTTCGAATAATATTAAGCGATGTGTACTTGCTGCATTGAAGCCAGTGAGCGATGTGTAAGTGTAGCTAACACATTCGCGATTGGCGATGGGCGACTGTGTGTCTAAATTGAATGATGAACGACCGCAGCAACGTTCTCATATTGCATTTGCATAACTTTTCATATTTACTATTCTGCTCTTCAACTCTTTCGTTGCTTTTGTACACGAATTACAGTCGACTCACTCATTCAATGAAAGCTCATGAATTATGAATTATGAAATATGCATTTCCAATGCGAAATACGATTGCATTGTTGCATAAATTAATGTACAATGTACACATACACACAAGAGTAACGAAAAGTTGAAACAATTTTAAATTAATAAATAAAGTTTTGTAAAGTAATCTTTTGAAATAAGAGTAAATTAAAATGCAATGCGATGCAATGTTTGCGAACGAATCGCGATGCAATGGAATTCGAGAAATGTTTTTCAATGCGAAACACATTGAATTACAAATTTTTTATTTCATTGAAAAGGTATTTTTTCAATACATCGTGATTAGTATTAAAAGAGAGTATTTTTTAAGAGTAAGACGTTTTTTTAGTGTGTCCTCATTCATTTCTATATCGCAAACAGAAAAATGTTGAATAAAAGCGTTACGTTTTTTTGTGAAACTCAAATAAAACATTGCTTTACAAAATTAAAGTGAAAAGCGAACGCACTGAGAAAGAACGTTGTACGAAGCGAAGAAAAAATATTTATTGGATTACTGCTCTCCATCCTCCGCACTCCTACTTCGCTCTTCGCTCTTCTATTTTCTTTTGATTCGCGAATTGTTACTCAAAGAAAGCGAAGAACGAGAGAATGAGAGAGAATCTAAAGAAATGTGCTTTGAAATGAAAGCGAAACAAGAGTAAAATAACTTTAAAGATTTATGTAATATTTGCCTGTATGTGCAACACTCTTTCGTTCACTCATCGCTTTCAATTCTTCTTGCTTATAATTTCTCCGCTATTCACTCTCACTATACATTTAAAGACCTTTAATTTTGTGTAGATTGTAAAGAAAGGCGTAAATCAGCTTTTCTAAGGTAAGCAATCATCTTCATCGTTTATCATTCATCATTTTGTATATACTTTTCTCTATCTTCTAACAATACATATGTGTAACTATTATTCATATCGAAAAGTTACCTATCCAATATTATATTTATTACATTCATTATTTATTGTAACTAAACTTTCATTTTCATGATATACACTTCACTCAATGTTGTTGGTATTGTTTGTTGTATGTTTACTTAATGTTATATGTTTATTTGTTTTAACTTTATATGCAATTTATATGCAAGAATGTTTAATTAAAAATGCATCAAAATAATTGCTATTAAATTGAATGTGTTACTCGAAATTGTGTTTTAAAAACGAAAAATTAAATTAAGAGCAAAAGAAACGAAATGTAATGCAATACAAAATGTATGCAAGTCTTGAGATTTAATCAATTTATGTTAGAATTATGATAAAATATTAGGCAAGCTACAATTGCGTTGCATTCGTTGCGTTTGTTGTTCACTTTTGCTTTTAGTTAGATTGAGTTCAATGTTCAATATTTTTTTGCTTTTCTTGCCTTTCTTTACTTTCGCACAACTTTTGACACAATTTTGTGCACTTTAAATCAAGTGAATTCAATAATGTATTTTGTATGTTTTGCACACAATATATTTAATTCAAATATCATAACGAAATGATATCGAATTTAATATTTTCGCTGAGCTTTTTGTGTTCGTCGCAAAACATAATAATAAGAATGTAATAGAAAGCAAAATGTGAAAAGATGAATGCTCGACGTGCTAGACAAGTCTGTTTGTTATAAAAGTTTTTGCGCTTTTTTTGTTATATTTTCACATACTGTGTCTTGTGTATGAAATGCGCTACAAAAACGTAGTGTGTGTCTCTGTAATATTATTACATATTTCAGCGTCACTTTTTTTAAACATACAGCGTATATGTGAGACTGTGTATGTTGTGTTGTTGTTGTTTCATTTTTATACTCTTATCTCTTCTATGTAATAAATAAATTCGTCTCTAGATTTCGGGCGACACATTTCGTGACATTCGCAATGCGTGCAAATATATTTGCGGCCATATTTTTTTATTTTTCAGTTATCAATCGTGTTCACAGCAAATACAGAAATGGACAGCAACATACTTCATCACTTTTGAAAGGGGTTTCAATTTTAGTCGCAACCAGAAACAAACCAATATGTGAAATTGTTTCATTCGCTTGTTTGTTGTCATTTTTTGTTGCAGAAATTTAATCATACTGCGTTCAGTGGGTTAACTTGTATTTTGATTTTATTAATATACTTCGTTTATTAATGCGACTTTAGTTGCAAATTCAATTTAAGTGAAAGCTTGTTATTCGATATTCTAAAAGATTAAAAAATGTTTTTCGATTTTTAAAATTGAAATTTGATACGAAACGAAAAAAAGAAATATTACTGTTTAAACGCATTTCACAAATTTTTGCAAACTTTAATCAAATCAAATGCAAACTATTGATTGATATATATTTTCATATAATATTAACAAACGAACAATTTTCTTCATGCAAATTGAATTGAATCTCTGTTTTTAAGTACAGTAGTTACAATTACGGTTAATATAAAATTTGATACTTTTTTCATTTGCTTTCATTTCGATTAAACTTTTTAAACACAAAACTGTGAATTGCGAATATTAAGTTGAAAGTGAAGTAAAGTATCGAGAATGAAAAAAACGAGTTATAGTAATATAGTTACTTTGTAATATAATATAATATTAGACGCAGCAATTTACAATTTCTCCATTTAAGGAAAAGTTGAGAACAGTAATTTTCGTCGACAATTTTCGATAAAAGAATGAAAAAAGAATAAGAAAAGCGAAAGTTGCAAAAGTAGCCAAGTGTACACTGTATACGACCATACATACAGACGCGCTCATTTTTATCATAACTCATATTTTATACTTCATATTATTACACTTTGAAGACGCAGCAGAAAACAAGTAAAAAGTTAATTCGAGAAAAAAAGAGTGTTACGCAATTGTGAAATAGTGAGTGCAAATAAAATTTAAAGCGAATTACCAGCAAGTTTGAATCGCTTTCTTGTTGTTGTTTCTCAAGCAGCGAAATGAAGAACAAGAAACACAAGAATGGCAAAAGCAAATTGAATGCCCTAAGGGCCACTAAAGCGATAATAAAATTTCACGCTATACATTATACGTTTATATATTATATATATTTTATAACAAGTGATGAAGTGTCGAAAATGAGTTTCTCAAAAAATACTCGGCGAAAAAGGAAAATAGCATTCAATTGAATTCAATTG
>NCKV01000924.1:0-12879 GCA_003675905.2 Leptotrombidium deliense
GAATTACTAAAAGCAAGCATGCTTTTTATGTTTCACATAAAATGAAAACAATGGCCGTGTGTTTAATTTAAGGTTTCCATTATTGTTCTTTACTGAAGTAATAAAGTGCACCTTTTTTCCAGCAAATTCAATATTAACAGAGATTTTGTATTATTGTTTCTGAAAGAGGAGAAACGATGAAAGAAATTGCACGAGAGTTCATTTATCATTTACTTTTGGCTTTTTCGAATCATTGAGTTTCGATTGCAATTCTGTTTTATTTTGCAAATGTCTTTTTAACTGTTTTATTGTATAAATCAAATTTCGCAATTTCAAGCATCATCATTCATAATTCATGACTCGCAAAATTTATCAGAAGCTTATAACGAATGATTGAATTTTTGTTCTACGAATTTTGTACTAAGAAACATGAAAACAAATTTTTGTGGTTCGTTGTGTCGTAACGATTTCTCGTCGACTAAAAATGCTTCAGTGAAAACAAATTTCGATCAGTGAACCATTGAATGTGAATGTGAAACACTTGTCAAACGTTAGCTTGACACTGTAATATTTCAATTTACGGCGAAACACAAATCTTAAGTAAACTTATATTATTTGCTGAGTTCGCAAATCGAGCTGACATTTTTTGTGTTTGCAAAACGTCAAATACTTAGTAAAAAGTTAATTTATTTTGGAAATAAAGAGAAACCGATGTTTTGTTAAAAATATACATGCAATGCTGTAAACAACAGTGGCAACAGTTCACTTCTGTTTGAATAATTTGTCAATTTCAGTGCTTTACAAGTTGCATGTCATCAATACCGACACTTCTCGAGAAAGGCCTAAAATAAATAAATAGGTGCATGTTCACTTCAATTTAGTACTAAATTTAAACATACAGCTTAAGACATAAAAATATAAATTTACTCAACATTGGTGTCAATGAGAAAAAGTGACGAGGATTTTCACATTTTGTAAAGTTTTTGATTAAATAACATCACTTTTCAGTTGGAGATCTAAACACGTTTTTGATTCCAAAGTTTACTTGAATGAAAACTGTTTTTCATCGTTACCATACTATTTATTGCTTTTTATGCTTCATTTTTTATCTCAATTTGCACACACATTTCTAATTACACATTAAATATTCAACATATCATTTCCGAGCAATGATTGAATTTTTTAAAAGCAAAATCGCATTTCTAAGTCTCCAACGGATTGTTTATATGATTTCACAGAAACATGCACTTATGTAAAAAGAATTCACACGCACGCAGCTCATTAATTTTTCTATGCACTTTTTAAATCAACATATTCTGTTTTCATTTTTGCACAACTAATTAGTCGTCGAGAATAAAGCAATGCTTTATGCCTTTCTTAGAATTGAGCTCAATGACAGTAATTTTTTGTGCAAAACATTGGCAGACGCAATCATTCACAATACGTTTCCAATTTCCTAAATAATGACTATAAACAAAAGCTGAATTCATTAATTCTCCGAGTTAAATGTCTTCAACATGAGACAAAAGAAGCGATCGCATAATAAGCATTAAAACTTTCAAGCTTCTAAAGCTTTATAAATGATACGTGACTTTGCAGCACATCAGCATGTTCACCAGTACACTCACGACCAAAATTTTGGTCGTCATTTCTGAGTAATTAGTGATTGAAACACATTGTGATGATGACTGTAAGATTTTAGTCAGACTATCAGAACCCTCTTTAAAATCCTTTAACACTTTAACAGCTCTGTTTAGTTTCTCACTGTTCTTCGCACGACAACGTTGCGAGTTACTGAGAGTATCTGGCGAAGGGATACAAGGGGATACAACTCGGTTCAAACAACTATCGCATAACCTTTGTTTCACATTCGAAAAATCGAATAAATTTCTTATGAAATATTTCTTTAAAAAAGGTGCAGTTTTCAAAATTATAACAGTGCAGATTTAATTTTAATTCAAATGTTTTGTCAATGAGAGATCGTTGACGATAAAACAAAGTATTTCTTGTATCTGTACACATACGCATCATGCGACAATTCCTTACTTCAATCTATCTCTTATTGAAAATTAATTGAGTTGATGGTCAATTCTCACTGTTATTTTGGTCGTGTCTACAACATTTGTAACGTTTCAATGAGTACATCTTTATACGTACTACACATTAACAATACAATTGCTATTTGATTTATTCAACAAGAAAAAGAATTGTGTTTCGATGATAATGTTCATTGTAAGATTTTATTTCGCTGGATCTTTTTTAGTTTAACGAGTCGAATATATTTGTGACGTAAACTGTTAAAATCACAAAGCATAAGCAGAAAATAAATTTTTCGTCACATTATTTTTAGTGCAATTTGTGAATGAATTAAAATAACGTTGCTATTTATGGGATGTAAATGTGATTTTAATAAGATTATTAAAAATGTCAACCAGAAAACATTGAGGTTTGTGTAAATAGTTAAATAGCGAAGAAACATCGAATCGATAAAAGAGTGACGAACGTTGCTCTGAAATCGTTGAAATACATGAAGATGCATGGATACCTTTAGTAAACGACATTTTCGTGTAATCGTTGTAAACCAGTGTTTCACAAAACACTAAATGTGAATTACTAACTCTGAGTGAAACATTGTCGTTGAACATTACTTTTTCTTTGCATACTTTTGCTACACAATTTATATTCTGAAATACACAAGAAACAGTTTACATTCTCGAAAGAAAAGAATAGGTCACTAATTTTTCTATCATATTTCCTCGAATTATTCGACTTATCGATATGCATATTTAATCGATTACGACAAAAGCAGGTTGAGGTTCACTATCGAAAAGTCGTTATAACTCGAGCTAAAGCGACATTGGCAAATGTTAAAATACGACACCTTTTGTTATTCAAGCTGTAGTGCCTGTGTATTGCACATATGATGAAAACTACGACTTTTCAAATTTTCGATTTTTGTTTATTCCGCATATTGTAATATTTGATAGCTCATTTTATATAATTGTCGAATAATTTGAGGGAGTATGGTACAGCAATAAGCTAAATATGTAATGGAATACAACTAACTATTGTAAACTCAAATGAATTTCCACTGCTGATTTTATTTTTATGTATGTGTGAAATTTCGGAATGAATAACGTATTTAATCACAACACATCACTTAATCAAAACATTATTAGGTACAAAAATGTAAAGTGTCGTTAAAATAAAACTGAATCATGGTTTCTGAGTTCTGAATTCCACAGTTTTGGGTATGGAAACATTGATGTTTTACATTGATATATTCTTACGCAGCTGTATACCCTATAACCTCGAGATTAAAAAACTCAGTAATTAACACATTAAGAATTGAGGAGGTCCTCTGCTAAAACTCGTAGAACAAATGACTCAAAAATCCTTACGGAGAATCCAACTAAAAACGTTTTTTCTTCTCCCGATGGTGTGCTTAATTTAGAGGTTTCACTGTATTTACAAAGAAAATACATCATTCTTCGCAAGAATGCACAACAGTGAAGTATCATTTCAGTGACAATTAATTTTAATTGCGTTAGTAAGTGAATAATTTTTATTGGACACAATATGAAACAAAATTTTAATATGACTTTTAATGCCTAACAATTTTCAGGAAAATTTTTTAGTGAAGCGAACTTTGAAACGTTCGCAAATGAGAGAATGAAAGAGAAAATAAGTTAATTATCATGTTAATTAAACTGTGATCTCTTTTGCTCGCGTTCCTGAAAATGGTGATATATAATTTCAGCTTTTCCGTAAATTGTTCTTTCAGCGATTAAATATATTCAGTAATTAATGGATGAATATTACTAATTCATTGCGTACGCTTTAGTTTTCAGTAATTAACAGATTTTTCGTCCAATTTTGTTAACTTTTAAAAAACAGTTAAGACTAATGAGTAAACTTTTCAAATTATTCGCATCCATATTCATGATTGAAAGTTTAGTTTTAAGCTGCTGAAATTTATGGTGACAAAATGTTTTGTTTTGATCGCCAATCACAGTCAATATAAACAACATTCTGTCCATGATTTTACTTTTGGGGTAATTGCTGGACCACTTTAAGGGAAAACCACTGCCATTGAATTAAGTAAAGTATTGAAGTGTACTAACAAACTGAATTAAAGATGGTTCATTGAGACTTATCACAGAGTTACTTCAAGTGTAGTAAAAAAAAGAGTTTTAGAGAAAATTGGAAAATTTGTAAAACAAGAGTAAGAGAAAATTTGCGAAATAAATATAAAATTTCGGTTTCATTAGAGAAAAATATAAAACGCAGTGGAGAAAACAGTAAAAAGAGTAATGCAATAAGTGAGCATTGAAACTAAACGTAAGCTCACTTAATTTACGCAATAATGTACAGTAAAGTACGTATGTAATTTGCATAATGCGACTTTAATTTATTTGCAAAAGGAGATAAGGCGACATTTCCACAGATTTGTGGTTACGAGAAATAATTTGACTTTATTTTTGTATGGCAAATGTTTCATTCATGCATTGGGATTAAAAATCAATTAAGAAAAATCGACAATGATTTGTATGAAAATCTGACGGCAAGACATGAAAAATAAATTTTATCATTCCTAATCATAAGTTCATTCTTTCATTTTCTTTTATTCTTGCTTTTCTCCTAAAAAGGTGAACACGAAATTCGGTAGGAATATTATTGCATTATGTTCACTAAATTTCATTGCGCAAATTGCTCACTTTGTAGATAACATATATAAATCTCATGTACATGTATATATGTGTGTATGTACGGTAGTATTGCTCTCACAATTATTAATTATTAAGCTTTCGTTTTTTGCTGTTGTCTCAAGAATTCGAGAATTGCATTCGAATTTCGAGAGTATTCAACTTGCAATAAAATAATTATATTTATTCAATAATAAACTTGCAAATGTTGTTACCAGAAAAAATGTGTTTGACGTAATAATCGATAGGAAATTTAACAGCAAAAAAAGTAACTGCGACGCTTTGAGACATATTTTTTGAAGCGTAAAAAGTTTTTCTAACAAAGCAAACATGTAATGATAATAATTGGAAAAAAGTAGTGAAAGAGATGAGTATATGTTTTACGTTGAATGTTGCTGTAAAAAAATATGAAACATAAAAAGATTAATGATACAGTGTTATAAAACGTTTTTATATACTTTTTTCACGCAACAGGCAATATAAGTACAGTGTATACAAATGCAATACAGTGTATTTGTTATTAACCTAATGCAGCGAACATATGTTGAGATTTGCATCAAATTGAGACAGTTTTTTAAGCAAAATGAGAACTTCACTCATAATTTTGTTGCAATTACTGCATTCAAATGGCCAGAAAAAAGGAAAACAGAGAAAAAAGAATAAATGAAAACACATTTTCTTGCTGGTATTAGCGGCAACAGAGGCATTACAAAAAGAGTAGAATAGAGTTGCTTTGAAAGAAAAGAAGTCTGACACACAAAACATATATCTTTATTTCCCATTTCGACAAGTGTTGCAAATGTTCAGAGAATTCGATATTTTTCTTCTTTAGTCGCAAAGCGATTCAATGGAATAATAACAAAATGAACGGATATTAAATGAAATTGAGATGAAAACCGAATGTTTGTCGTTTTTCACGTACAGTTCAATTTTCATATCACTCTAACAGAAAAAAGTGTATAAAAATGGTGAATCTTTTCACAGTAATATCATCAATATACAATGGTGTACGTGCTTTCATTTGTTCACGTATAATAGATGCACACTCACTCTTTACCTAACCAGCAACAGATTTATTTTTTGGCTAAAAAGTGTTTTCTATTGAATAAGTGCAACAAAGGATTGAAGCAACTCTCTTTTCGTCTGCCTTCTCACTCACTTTCATTGATTAGTCGAAAATTACTGAAGTGTTGAGTAACTCAATAATGAGTTGGAAACATTTCGCGCAATCAATAAATGCGTCTCTGTTGAATCTAGCAGGAAACATTCGAGCAAGACACGTTTCACAGAGTGCAATATGAATAAGAATAATCTGCAAAAAGCATTTGCTTTATTATTTTCTTCCTCTTCAATTAATTCATTACTTTATTTCTTTCATTTCATATTTCTAAGTCACATGTTTTGTCAAATAACGTAAGACTTTCACAACAGAAACTGAATTGACTTCAGAAACAGAATAGAAAAGTCAAATTGACTTACAGCAAGACAAAGATGTGCAATTACATCGCATTTTATGAGAAAAACTTAAATTTATTGTTCATTATTCATTTACCGTTAGCTAATTTAGTGTAAAAAGAAGTTGATACACGATAAATGAGCTAAATTTTTTACGAGAGCGTTTATCGTTACTTTATATTGATGATTATAAATGATAATACTGACTTTCCGATTTGTTTGACCTTAAATAAATAGTGCTTTACTGGCAATCAGTGAGAAATACGACTAAAAATATTTTTTGCTCAAAAATTAGTAAACTGATTGTTAATTCTTCGGTATTTTGTTTTATCGCTTTGCGAACCTTTGTTGCACTCCAGGAGCTCTTGGATACGGTATTGACATTGTGCATAAAACACCTGTCGATGCACACTTTTGATTACACATGAAATATCACCGATTAATTTTTTGTTTATTATTCAACATCAATGGAACAACAAAAACATTTTGTGCGTTGATTGCTTTTTACTTTTTTAGAAACAATACAAATAGAAGTTTATCAAAATGAATTAGTTTATAACTGAAGCAAAAAATTATAACTGTAACAAAAATGAAATGAAAAGTGAAGCGTCAAATAAAAGTGCACTGCAATGATAAACAAGATGAGTGTGTTCTATTCGAATAAACCGTGTATCGGTATCTGTTTTTAAAAGTTTTAACGATTATTTTAAATAAACAAAAAGAAGTAATGAAAGATCTGAAATTATATTCTGTTGAAAGCATTATATAAACTTGAATAAAATTTCTCATTTCAATGTATTCTGTATTTATTTGCACAGCAGTGTCGTTCTATGGCTCCAGTTTTGTGTCATTGCCGTTGGAAGATGCGAGAAGTACGACGAAAATATCTTTTCGATTGAAAACATATCGCAGTGATGCGATAATATTTCTGTCCGCTGGTCCAATCGACTATTGCTTAATTACACTGGACAACGGTGCATTGAAAGTGAGTGCCAATTAGTTGTCATTGGTAATAGCATAACAATGCAGTGAAGCATTCAAATCGATTGCAGTCAGCAAACAGCGTCTGGTAATCACTTATTTTTATACAATAATTGACACGATTCAGCACTCTAACAGATAACACTAACAATACGGCAAACATTGCAATCGATCTATTCAACAACTTTTACTTCATTATTCAATTAAAAAGTAATGAATTGAAAACCACAAACTTTTCTAATTACAAATCCACATTATTCTATATTTCAATTATAGAACAATAAATATAATAAAATTTCAGAATTAATTTTTCATTAAATTCATAACAACTTTTGTTTGCTTTATTGATTTTGCATTGAAATTATATTAACGATCGAATAAAAATGAGCTTACATTACGTTGAAAGAAATATACAAAATTGCAAATTGTTTATCGGGTCGTAAATGAAACTTTATAGATTTAAAGAGTTTGAAATAAAAATTAAAGTAGAATTTTTGTATCAGAGTTGATTTGAATCAAGACGACATAAAGTAATTGAATGCCAACATTTATACATGTTTGTTGAAACAGTTGAGAATAAACTTGGGATCTGGTGAAGCAATATTAACGTCGAAGAGTGGATTGAAATTGAATGACTTGGTTTGGCATCAAGTAGACATCGATCGCAATGAAGGCGAGCTTTCAATGACCGTCGATGGATTACATACAACTTATCTCGAAATTCCAGGAAACTTTTTCGAGTTGAACGTGAAATACGGAATTTATGTAGGAGGACTCGGAGACTTTAATGAACTATTTCTGGGAAACTTGCGTGCGTTTAGAGGATGTATCGAAAATCTTCGATTTAACGAAATAAATGTATTCGAAGTTGTTTCTCAAACAGCGACTTCGATCGTCGAGAGTGTTACATTCGATTGCAGCACAGAATTTGATGGAGCATCGAACAGTGCAATCAGTTTTGTGGATACAGCAGCTTTTGTTGTGATACCTGGATTCGCGAACTCACGTTCTGGTGCGTCACTTCGATTTCGCTTAAAGAGCACATCGGAAATGGCCATACTGTTTTACAGCAGCGGAAGTGCGACTCAATTATCCGACTTCATTGCCGGTGAGATAATAAACGGAAGGATTTCGCTTTCCGCAAACGACGGTAATGGCGTTGTTGTTCTACAATCGGATGTCACCGTCAACGATGGTTTCTGGCACGATGTTGAGCTCAAATTCAGCCCAACATATTTGGAAGTGTCTGTTGACGGAAAATCACGAAACTTGCGGCCGAGTCTTGGAGATAAAAAGTTCTACGATTTATCGGATAGTTTATACATTGGAGGACTTGAATTAAACAAACAAACGTTCGCGTTTCAACAAGGATTGCAAACAGTTTTATCCGAAGGCACAGAAATCTCGTTAAAAGGATGTCTTAAAGACATAAAAGTGAATGAACAAAATATCGGTATTCGTGAAGCGGAAGTAAGCAAAGGAATCAAAATCGGAGATTGCTTATGGCATTATCCGTGTTTGACTGATTCGCCATGCGTTCGCGGTGCTCAGTGTTACCATGAAGGAACAAACAATTTCCGATGTATTTGCACCAACGATGTTTGCTCAAAGCTTAATTTCACAGTGTATCAGAAAAGTGTTGAAAGTACATTACAAAAAGTAGATCAAAAGTCGAACACAATTACACTCTCATCGAATAATATAACTGTGACTGAAGGACAAAGTAGCCTTATTATGCCGAGTGATATTTCAGTGTCGAGTGCTTACGAGTCGTGGATTAATGAATATTTGGTTATCGTTGAACCGAAATACGGTTGGATACGTCTGACAAACTCATGGGATAAAGCAGTTAATAGATTCACACCGAGTGATTTAAAAATTGGTTCGGTTATATACGAACACGATGGAAGCGAGACAACGCGCGATTGGTTCACAGTGATTGCGAAGAGCGAAAAGTTACGCGAACAAAGTTCACCAGTAACCATTCATGTTACAATCGTCGCTGTCAACGACGAAGTACCTCGTATTGTGAACAACACTGGTTTACAGTTGTGGCAATCGACGCGAGTGACACTAACCAACGCTAATTTAGCTGCAGTCGACGACGATTCATTGCCCACTGACATTGTGTTCGAAGTGCTTACTTCAAGTAATGGATTTTTATCATTACTCAATGACTCAAAAAGTGTAATTACAAAATTCACACAGAAGCAAATTGATGAAAATATAGTTTTGTACACACACGCCGGTGCACTCGCGGGTGGCTTCCGCTTCAAAGTCGGCGACGGTGTCAATTTTGACAGTTCTCATATATTCACTGTTAATGCGAAACCAGTAAACATAACATTGACAAGAAACCAAGTATTGCACGTGTTTCCAGGCATGCAGCAATCGATAACAAAAGAGCATTTGTGCTCTGCAACCAGTGACGGCAATTCTAGTCGAGTGATCACTTACGAAATAAGCAAGGAACCTTTTCTCGGAAAGATTTTGATCGAAAACGAGGACGGAAGCACTTCACGAGTCACCAAATTTACGCAAAGCGAATTGAATCGTAAACTTGTGCTTTACGAACATTCGCAACGTATAAACGATGGCTCGAATCGAGATTACATAATTTTTGACATCAAGTCAGTGAACGTTGAAACACTGCGAAATGCACAGTTTGTCGTCGAAATTGCGATCGATAGTTTAGTGAACAATTTTGTACATCAAGCAAAAGATCACATTGAAATATCTCCATTAATTGTATTCGAAGGCAAACGAGATGCGATCACTGAAAGCAACATAAATGTGTCTGCTTTGAATAGCATTTGGAAAGAGAGTAAATTGCACACAGTCAGCGATTCACTTTATTTCAAACTTCTAACGAAACCGAAACATGGGTTTCTGCTCTTCGACAATAAAAACACGAGCGTTTCTACAAACTCGCAAAATGTCTTGATGCCAATCTCAGAATTAAACAATCGACTTCTTCAATACCAACACGACGATTCAAACACACATAATGACAGCTTTGTTTTCGGACTTTATTTAAAAAGTGGAATACAACTTTTAAACGAAACAATTGACATTCGAGTAATACAAGTGAACGACGAAACGCCTGAACTGTTAACTTTAGATCCTTATTTAGAAGTGATACAAGGTTCTAGTGCACTCGTCGATCGGTCGATATTAGATGCCAGTGATGAGGATGGTATTCCAAAATCACTTGTTTATCAAATTATCGATGAGCCGCAAAATGGACAATTTGTTGTGCGTAAAGGCAACACTGAAACCCAAATTACAAACTTTACTCAATTAGATGTGTACAACGAAGTAATATATTTTCAAAATGATGGCACTAGAAATACAGCACAGTTTCAAATTCAATTAATCGACGGACATTTCAAGCCAATAATGGCACTGTTCACAGTGAAAGTGAAACCGTTGACACTTTATTTAGTGAATCGAAGTGACATCGAATTAAATCAAGGCTCGACTGCAATCAAACTTTCGGCGAAGAATTTAGGAGCAAACAGCAATGATGCGAACGTATATAGGATTAAGTATAAACTTGTCAAAGTGCCGAATTCTGGTAAATTATTGGTTAACGATGAGGAGAAAATGGAATTCACACAGAACGACGTAAATGTCGGATCAGTAATTTACGTTCAAATAAATATGAGCTTCAGCAGTGATTACTTTGTGGTCGACATAACCAACAGCAACCAAAACAAAATAAATAACGTTACAATTAATGTAATTATAACAGCATTGATGAATGCTCCGAGACTGCAATATTTGACTGCATCCATTCACCAAAAAGTTTTGATAACAGTTGATCATTTAGACGCAACGCCATTGGCTAAACTTACAAAAAGCAATCCAAAGTATTTAGTTACGAAGAAATCCAAGTACGGTACTTTAAAAAAGTTTGTTGAGAAAAAAGCAGTGAAAACACGAAGTAAGCGTAAAGTAGCTGCAAATGTAATGAAAGAAACAATTGACTTTACACACGAAGATGTCGTAAAGGGAAGAATTGCGTTCATTGTGAAAAGTGATGTGAAATTGAAATCGTCATTGGATTTTCTAACAGACGACATAAACTTTGATTTGAGTGCACCTAACGTCCAATCGGCGAATGTCATGCTAAAGATAAAAATAATGAAGACTGCGATGAACACATTGACAACTGATGCGATTAACAATCAGAGCATAACAAAACAACCAGATGTAGACAGTGAAATAATCCGTCCTCAAATAAATTATCTAAATATAATAATAACTCGCGATCATTTACTGATTATTGCAGTTGTTGCATTTATCTTATTAGCAATGATAATTATATTAATAGTGATGCGTGTCTCGTCGAAAAATAATTTCCGTGCTTCGAACGAAAAAGCGGAGAACAATGAAAAAGTACGACAATATACACAAGACTCAAACACCGGAAGTGAGTGTGATGTTGATGCAATGTTAATGAACGCACATCATATTTCAATGCGAAGTACGCCGTCCACTTCGGAAATGGAGACATGCATTCCTCCTCCGCCCACATCGCCGTCAGTAAGCACAAACTGCGGATCAGTGACAGATCATCGCAGCAGAAGTGTGACGCCGTTAAAGACATACTCGATGACTATTCTAGCCTCGCACCGATTGCGTGCATTAGAGAAAGAAAGCGAAAGGGAAATTAGAAATGAAAATTCACTGTTTCCGTTGCCACCACCTTCACTTTATTTCGGCACAGAGTCAAACAGTGACAGTACAACTCCGTCGTCGCAGTGGTGTACTTTTCATCCAAACACTCTGCCATCAAAACTGTCACCTTCATCGTCAAACTATTCACAAGATCAAAACTATCGTCAACATGTTCATGTCAACGATCCTGCGACAGTTCGCATGATGGGAGATGGCACATCGAATGCAGGTACGCCGTTACCTTCGATGCGTAAACTTCCGTGGAGTTCGGAAGATGTGAATCAATGTATGCCTCCTCCGTTATCACTCGAAACAAGAACTGATCGATGCGTCACTTGTAACTCGCCGAGCAAATGTGTGCTTCCAACAAACACTTTTCACACAAACAACAGCAACGAAACATCGCGATTACACACATTTGCAACAACACCGGTGACACCAATGTTACGAAAACGGCAACATTATTGGGTTTGATTTGCGATCATTTCAACTTCGCAAAATACATCAATTTTAGTGCACCATTTAATCTTTTGTAATAATTTACATTTTTTACTCGATGTGTGTAAATAAGCAGAAATAAAGCATGTTTCTGTAAAACTGTAAATATTCTCCGAACACCAATCTTCGTTTAATACCACAGAATTTCAAGCCAAAAACGACAAGCGAACATGTTCTCTTGTCCAACGCGACCGCGATTATGCAAAAGTATTCCACACATATATCTTATTCTTAAACTCCGCTCTGACTTTGATTCTGTTTCAGCTCCAGCCCCGTTAGTTTTTAAGTCCGACTCCGTACTCCTGCGCGGATTCCGACTCTACGTAGCTCTGTGTCCACCTGAGAAGAAAATTAATGCTACTGCAGTTGTTCTCCGTCACCAGTAGAATGCAACAATCAAGAGTTGACGTGTGCCGCTTGTGCTTTACGTTTTCGTGTGACTGTATTAATATCTCCACAACTGAAGTCGTCATTTCAAAGGAATGTTCG
This sequence comes from Leptotrombidium deliense, assembly GCA_003675905.2. Lineage (NCBI taxonomy): Eukaryota > Metazoa > Arthropoda > Arachnida > Trombidiformes > Trombiculidae > Leptotrombidium > Leptotrombidium deliense. Next base: position 12,792 of record NCKV01000924.1, read on the forward strand.
CATTAAATCACAGCTTTATTTGAACTTTTTATTAAAAAGTCTTTTTAACTGTACTTGGTAAATGAGAATGCATACACTACATCGAAAT
>NCKV01000925.1:0-12876 GCA_003675905.2 Leptotrombidium deliense
TTTCATCTTCTTGCTTCCAGTTTGCACAAAGCGTTCATTTTTTATCGATGACCGTTGTAATCAATTATTTTTGTTTTCATAAAAATTATGCAACAAAAAGCGCAGTGATTGAGCGATTCAATTCACGGATTTCAATGAATGCAAACATCGCAACGCTGACAACGCGATTCGCAGCGATTCTTTCATTTGTGCGATATTTTTATTTCATTCCTAAAAGTTAATTACAAATATAAATACATTCATCTCATATATCTGCACCACTGTTGTTTAATATAAACTTTTCGCGCAAACTTTGTCAGCATTCATTTCGAAGCTTTCGATTGCGATCGGTCCGTTCAATCGAACGTTGTTTGCGTTTAACCACAAAGCAAACATTTGATACACATCTCACTATTGTGAATCCTCTCACTGCGTTCGCTGTAATTGAACGCACTATTAGAATATTAGTGAAAGGCACGTTTACTTGTAGCGTAAACCGAGATTTGAATGTCTTCTTTGCAATTCGCTGCAAATTTCTTTTCAGCTGCCTTCTAACAAAAAAAGTTTGCACCGAAAATGTAAATGTTTGCATAAAACGTGATCATAAAAATCTAAACCAAAATGTATTAAATTTTCAATGAAATTGTGGAGCAGTCGTAAAGTTGCAATTTTTTCGTGTATTCCTTGTTTAAGCAAACATTCATAGAAAAAATATTTCACTTTTCATAACTGTTATTGCAAACAATAAAATTTATTAACTGTATTCTTATGACACTGTTTGCCGTCATAAAAGCGAATTTTCGCAATTCTTCGTTACCAACGTGTGCCTTGTAAACAAACACTTGCACAGTGAAACGCACAGTTGTTTCGCGAATAATTGCCATCATTGTTACCTGACGAATGCATGTATGACTGTTGTCCATCATCACGATTAACTGTGATTACCTGTTGTTGCAAATCAATGTCTAATTCGCACCATTTCCACAATTGAATGATTCGCTTTGATCGCACTTCGTTATCACGGCATTCCGCGTGCAGACAACACGTGTGCAGTCGTATCGAAATATTCACATTGAAAACAACAGAGAAATCGATTTGTAATCGCTTATATTTTAGGGTGGATTTAATGAGCGTTTTATGCATCATTTTTCGTGGTGAACGTTTGACGAAACGTGACTTGAGCCAATACACCCTTTAACCATTACATTATAAATGTATTTTGTCTCATTGTTTCATTAGTTTGTACAAAATGTTAAATTGAAATCTTGAGCACACAGAACGACAACAGTCGACTCTCATTTCTCTTTTCGTGCTTTCACCAGATTTCAGAAACGCTAGAAAATAATTAAGACAATTACGCAAATGTATGCAATGTTCGAAACATCCTATGCTCAAGACTAATGTTTGCTTCGATGAATTAAGTTTCGAAAATTAATTGCAATGGTCGTCATTTGCACATTTTAGTGCCACTTCTCGTGCACTTTTTGACCTGTAAAACAGCTCATCGCTGAGCAAAACAACCAATTTCGCTGCAAACTTGACTTCCTTCTTTTCATGATTGCACAGATTTTAGTCGCGATTATTTTACACATTTCCGACTAGAGACACTTTAAATGATTGTTTAATGATAACACTTACATAATCCAGTCTTTTCAACGACAGTATAAAACTTTTCTAGAGTATACGAAAATGTTCGCAACGATTTTCTCACAAAATTTGTTTCATTTCACAACAATTTAATTAACATTCGCATTACCAATTTTTAGCGAAATTATGGCATTTTCGTAGAAACCTTAATGAATACTTTACATATTTCACAAGGAAACAACAAACACTTGCCATGTTTTAGCAACACTTGTGTATTTCAAAGTACACATACAGTTATGTAGTACGTGGTACTTATATTTTTCACTATTGCAGCAGAACGCATTAATCGTTGTGAGAGCTCACAGCAGTTATATTTTGCTTTCCTCGCACTCATTAATTTCAATCATAATAGAAGAATTTGCACCAAGAAATATGCATACTCACAATGGTGCGATGATAAAAGTATTCGATGCCGACTCTTCATGTTAATAATTGACAGAAAAATTCATTGATTACAAAAATATGAATAGAAAATAGTGAACAAGATCACAAGAAATATAATTCCGAATTAAACATCGCACATTTACAATTGTCGGGTTTTAATCATTTTAAATTTACATAAAGAGAAAGCGTCTAGCTTATAAATTTTAGATTTTTAATATACGCCTGATGACAAATTTTGTGCACATTTTTCTGAAGTCAATTCAAACTTGTAATCCTAATGTCACCAAACTCACTTTTCGTTTCTATTTAATGAACATAGACATTTTTCTTCTTTGTTCAAACTTTTAACGAATAATTGCAAATTAGGTCAATTATATTGTCCTCGAACGTTCGACAGTTGGGCTTGTTGGAATGATACTCCTGCTGGCAGCTACGCATTCGTTCCTTGTCCAACTCACGTACGTCTTGGCTTCATTCCGGAAAGTAAGAGAGCAACATGTACACACGAGTATTTAAATTGATTTGATTGTTTTTTGAAGGATTTGCGTTCAAAGTATGTTTGGACGACGGAACGTGGTTCAAACACCCGGAAACAAATAAAACATGGTCTAATTATACAACGTGTGTTGATCAAGAAGACCTACTTGTACGGCACTCAATTGGCTGTCAATATTGATGTTTTTCTATCTTGTTTTCATTTTACAGTTCCGTCAGAAGATCAATAACTTGTATATTACAGGGTATTCAATCTCGGTAATTGCTCTTGTGATATCTCTCATAATTTTTTTCTCATTCAAGTGAGTTTCGTGAATTACATTTTAACCGATAATGAGTTATTGCTAATACACAGATCATTGAAATGCACAAGGATAACGATTCACAAGAATCTATTCATCTCGTTCATTATAAACAGCGTAATGTGGATTGTTTGGTACACACGTATTGTGAACGAACCAAAAGTTTTGTTAAATAATGAGGCAATTAGAACATTAAAAGCAGAACGAAAATTAATATTCGTCTTTTGACAGTTTGGATGTCAGGCACTGCACGTTTTGGTGCACTATTTTCTTCTATGTAACTATTTTTGGATGTTCTGTGAAGGATTGTATCTTCACACACTCCTTGTGATCGCTTTTGTGTCCGAAGAAAAAATTTTGAAATGGTTTTACATAATTGGGTGGGGAGTTCCACTTGTTTTCATAGCGTTGTACGCAGGATTTCGAAGCTCGTCGCCCAACGACACAATTCTGTCAGTCATTTCCAGTGCGCTTACATCATTTAACATATCACTGATTACAGGTGTTGGATAGAAGACAGCAAGTATTCCTGGTGGTTCTATGGACCAGTTTGCGTGTCTTTTGCGGTAAAATGCTGCTTTTATTCAACAACGGTTTCACTATTTTTTGTTTTACAGCTCAATTTAATATTCCTTATAAATATTGTCCGCGTTCTCGTAACCAAACTAAGAGCTGTCAATTCTCCTGACACGCATCAAACCAGGTACTCAGTAACAATACTTTTCACAGTCAAACTGACATTATCGTTCATTGCAACAGGAAAGCAGTTCGAGCAACTCTTATTTTAATTCCACTGCTGGGGTTACATTATATGGTTACTCCATTCCGACCTCAGCCAGGATCTCCCGGAGAAGCTGTCTATGAAGTCATTTCCGCATTGTTCACTGCGTTGCAAGGCTTTTGTGTAGCAATGATTTTTTGTTTTTGTAACGGTGAGGTTATGAAAGCCATAAAAACTTTTGTTTCTCAAAAAATGTTAATGCGATCCAAACACCCGAAATTTCGTTCCCGTTCCTTGCAGACAACTATTGTTTAACTGTTTTTGTCATTTCGTCAACATTTCAACCATTGTTCACAAATCAATGTTTAATGTTTTTTAATGAAATTAAAGTTGAATTTTGCCTGAAAAACACGCGTAATTTTCCAAACGATTGATGAATTCAAGTTTCACGTTATGTCGCAATCCAAAAGTACGGCGAAATCGAAATTCTTCATCGACTGCGTACTTTCCAGACTATAAACAATGTCGCCCTCTGCCGGCACGTCAGCAAATAAATAAATAAAAGTGAGATTCGGATTATTACTGTGTTCATTATTAACTGTATTAACTGTACATCGGAAAGATGAGTGTTTATAGAATAATAAATAAATTGATAATAAAAAGCAATCGAATGATGTGTAGTTACGAATGTTAGCGCGTCTGAGGAGCGCACAGGCGCACCGATTCTGCGAAATGCTTTCAGTAGTGAGGTCACGGACACGGCGTCCACTAAATAATTACTGCGACGAGTCGCCGTTTGCAGTCCGCAGACGCGCTATAAATGGACTGTGAATATAATATACAACTACAAGTGACGAATTTAATTAATGAGTGATTCCTAGGTGTAAGGTTGTGGTCAAAGACTTTCTTGACTACTGGTGGAAGACTCGTCACTTGTTGACTCATGATCTATCGCGCGACGGACAGGGATTCCTGCTGACACTGTACTGTTCTCTATTTTCGCAGTCATCCAGGGATGATTAAGAATCTCATGAAGAGTCGGTCGATCACAGGGACGAATGGAGAGGCAACGGCGAATCAAGTCTTGACATTCAGGAGAAAGTCTTCGTCGAAACCTAACTTCCGCGGACAAAATTTGCTCGTCTCTCTCGAAAGGAATATCACCACAGACCATATCGTACAGTAGCACTCCGAGAGACCAGACGGTCGCTGCGCGTCCGTTATATCTGTTGCTGCGAATCCACTCCGGAGGGCTGTAAACTCGAGTTCCTGCAAATGCAATCATTCTGAATCAGCAACGTCCGTCGAATTACACAGTAACTCACCGTCAAAGTCAGTGTACGGAGTCTCCTTTAAATAAGCTCCCGAACCGAAGTCGATTAGCTTTAAGTTTAAAGTCTTCAGATCTACGAGAATGTTTTCGTCCTTAATATCGCGATGAATCACACCCGCGTCGTGACACGCAATCACTGAATTCACCACTTGAGTCAGAAAAAGTCGCGACATTTTCTCGTCGAGCACTCCTTTTTCGGTGATGAAGTCGAACAGATCCTTCACTGTTTCCGGTCTCTCCATCACGATGATGAAGGAGTCAGCGCGTTCGCACCAATCGACCAGTTGAATGACTCCGGGCACATGGCTCACTTTCCGCAGTAAACTGATTTCGAGCGGAATGCGCAGCGTAGGGTCCCATCCGATCACTTTGTCTTTAAAAACATGTTTAATCGCAACGGGCAGACCGTCAGCGATACGTGTTCCCGCGTACACTATTCCGAAGCCGCCCTTTCCGAGTACAGGTCCGACACGGTAAGACTTGTTAAACGTTTCTCCTTTCACTGCAAATTCGAAAAACGAAACATTAGCCACTGTCGAGACGTGACACACTTTACAAACGTTCGCGACACGCATTCACGACGCAGAGGCAACTCGTGGCGACCGTCACTACGCTTTCCTCGTCGCCGAATAAGTTCTATCTTTCGGCGGTCACAGCACTGACCATACTTATACTGTTGTACCACTTCCAGACGTAAACAAAACGCATTTAAAACAGGCACAGCACAGCAAAGGCCAGTCGACGCGCAAGCTGAGCTAGCTATGCTTTTGCTGGCATTACGTCAACAGTATTCGCAGTGTTCACAACAGCAACGGTCACGCCGAGGCCTCAACTCTCTCACAATATTCCAATGATACTCACTTTTAGCAATCTTTGGTGGCACACATCAGCAGTGAACGTCGCTAAATTCAGTTGCGTATCCGTGTTCGCGTCTTAATGAACGCTGCACTTTTCGCACTGTTCACTCAGTGAACGCGACGTTGTTCACTGTTCGTTCGTCACTTTTGCGAACGTCACTCGTCGCCGACGACTCCTGCAACGCTAACACTGCGGCGCTAATCGACGCCCGCGACTGCGCCCAATCTCATAAAAGGCGTGTCTTACGCTTGGCGATGGCGTTTGAGTCGACTGCGGAGCTTTGAACCCGAGAACGATGGGGGCAGAGAAGGGGTTGCACTCGTTGTGTGTCTGCATTCCTGGCGTTTTGGCGCTCGCATTCCTTTCGATCACTGTTTGCATACGTCGAAGCATACAGCAATGAATACGATGCACACTGCATGCAAACCGATGCATACTTGGCTGCCCTGTACTCTGCCGAAAGGCCAATGTCTTGCAAATCGCTCAGCAGTCGATAGTCACGTGTTGAGCTCTCTGTGTGTTCTGTGTCCGAAGCGCGTTTTCTCGTAAATTCCGAAAGGCGCCTTTTCGCGCCCACAAACAGTGTCTGCAGTGTTTGTGGGTTGCGTCACTATCTGGAATACGCAGTTTGTTGGCAATTGAAACATCGGTAATTCGGGAGTAATGCAATTGTGTGCTCTAAATTTTTCCAAAAGATACAATTGAAGAGCAAAGAACAACGATTCTCTTATGTTTACGCGTGCAGTGCACTACTAAACAACGAAACATGGAAAACACAAAACAGATCGACAGCCTTCGAATGCGAATAATACACTTGAAATGCTATTATCGACGAAACATTATTTAAACAGTGTTTCAATGAACGTTCATCGAATGCTGAACGAATGCAGCGAATATTTCCGTGAACTGTGCTTAACTTTCCGCTTTTTCAAACTTGCAGCAAATCTCACATTTTCTTAGTTTGTATGCTATTCATTCGTTGTTTGCGTTCAATTAACGAATAAAATGTGAGCACAATTATTACCGTTGAAACATTTTTATTCGCTAAAAATGGAAACATTGAAAAGTCGAGCAAAAATGTTTCCATTTAAAGCAAAGCTAATTTGTAATTCGCTAAAACTGTTTTTAAATTAGTAAAGTAAAGCTGTTTTGCTGTAAACAAATGTGTATTTGTTTACAAATAAAGAGTGTTTCCGAAAAACAGTTACGTTAATCGCTTGTAATTAAATGCAATCAAAGAGCGCAGAATTTGTTTGGCATTCAACGCATTAAAAGAATGAAAGAACGGCAAACAATCGCTGCGTCGCAATTGCATTCATGAATGATTCGCGCCCAAATATTAAACGCGTACACAAACTGAACACGTATACAAATGTGTGTAATGTATGCATACATTTAACAGACACTGTTTCATATTTAATTGATTCTTGTGTTTCCGCTGCGAAATTAGAGCACAGAATGTTTACGAATGCATTCGTCTCGAATTTCAGCGGATACGAGTCACAAATCGTAGTTTGCATTGATTGCGCTTCATTCATAAATGTTTGCCAAATTTCAGAATTTACTGAGAATAACGGTCACAGTTCGCAAAAGCGATGAAATTCAACGAATATTTTTCAACAATATTTATATTCATTGTTATTGGAAATCGCTGACGCAACGTTCACTGGAAGTTTTGTTGTCGTTACTGCTTCTCGGAAATGTTACGCAAAGCGCGGCAATTCACCGAATCGAGTGCGGTGTCTCAAATGCGATGAGTGCGTTGTAAATGTTTCACTCTCAACCTTCAATGACTGCGAAGCGATGAATGAACGCTCGCTGTGTTCGAGTGTTGCGAAAAGGCGCGAAAAGAAAAAAGAAGCAAAGAATAGCGTAGACAGCGTACGAAGCTGAGTCTTGTGAACGGAGAGCAGAACAAAACACAATGCAAAACATAACGAGAACAGTGGTTACGAACAGTAGTTGTGTGTGAACACAGTTCCTATTGTAACAATAGTTGCGATTCTCGCATTTCTCGAATTTCTGTGCAAAAAGTGGTCGAATCACGAAAAGTCGGCGAACTGTGAGAACTGCAGGTTCGCAGAGGCGATGAATGAGAGAGCAGTGCTCGCATAGTTTCAGTTGCACCGAAAAGTGTGATGTCGTGTCTGTGAGCGAAAGGCGCGCCGGGAATGCATTGCAATGCAAAGTGAGTGATGCGAATGCTCACTGCGATTGTTTCACTGCACGGTTGGCAATGATTGGCAATGACCGGCACACACTTGTGAGCGGTGAATACTGAGCATTGCGTGTCTGCGATCACACCATTCACACAACACTGCTACGTGTGTACGCAGTTCTGGTAGTCAAACTGCGACCAGTCGCATTCGGCGCTCTCCGCTTCGAACATTGTTCGAAACAAACGCAAACACATTCCAACACAAACTTATTTCTCATTTATTGCCTTTAAAAATTAAGCATAATTGCGGCTCGTTTGAATGAACGAGTGATGGATGCTGAATGCTTGGATGTCTCGCTGTGCACGTGATTCACGAGTGTTTGCATTGTTGCGTTCTTCGGTCGGCGTTTGCCTCGCAGTCTCTTTGCACAGCCAAACACGACGCAATACAAGAACACAAAGCAATGCAATCCTCCGACATTCCGCGACGCAATACGCTGTATTGGTGCGATGCGATGCAATGCAATACCAGTGGTTGCCATTCTCATGCATCCACAACGAACTGTGCAGTAAATGATTGATCCGTTAATAGTGATTACTCGGAAAGTATTCACTGCACGCGTTTCGTTATATCGTTATTTGCATTGAAAGTCAGCAGTAAATGTAAAACATTCTCTGTGTTTTTGTAGCTGAAAAGAAGGAAAACGTCAATTATAGCGCAAGGAAAATGTGAAACGCACAGACGACTAAATTTGTCACAATTTCGCAATACGCAGACAAGTAAACGAGACGTCTGTACATCTTTTTCTATTCGAACACCGAATCCAAATTCGACTGCACAGCACACTTTCTCGACAAAAAATGTTAGCAAGATCAAATTTCGAAATGATTCGCAAACAATGTACTCTGTGAGTTTGCGACCGCTGTTCTCGTCGCACGGTTCCGAGGCAGTGAACGGTCAATTACTCTCATTTCTTTCATCTGTTTTCTGTTTCTGCTTATCGTTCATTGTTGCGGCCACACACGGACAACACAAGTCTCATCCATTGTTCGCCGTATTTAATTCGCTGCTAAATTTAATTGAGCACGAATTGCGCAGCACTCCTGTTTGTTTTGCTTTTTGTGTTGCATTGCGAAAAGTGGCTCCGATTTGCAATCATTAACTGCGAACGTAATGTGTGACTGTGTGAATGTGATTTCAAATCGGTTATCAATTAACAATCACAAGACGCAAAATGCGAATCACGTTTCGTGTCGTCAAACGGTCAAAATTCAAGAGCATTCAATGAACACGAGTCGTTGTTTTTGTTGTCACTAAATTCGCAAAATGCGTGAGATTTCCGCGAAAAGAACGCAAAAAAGTGGAACTCGGCTCGAGTTTCTGCGAATTGGCAGTGGCATTGTTTATGTGGCGTCGCATGTATTTGTTGCAGTTGTGCCAGCAGAAGCTGCACACAGTGCAGCAGTGTTCGCAGTCAGGCAAACAGAGCACAACAGGCGCTGAACAGTTGTCGCGAACGTCAAAGTTCGCACGCTGCACACGAGTCGTGAACATTGACGCGATCGCTTTTTTTCGAGACACGCTTTGCTGCTAAGTGTGTGCAACACTGAACCAGTGATTGCAATGAATGCGACAATCGGAAGCACAGGAAAAACCCGACAGGAAAAGAGTGCGAATGCCTGGCATTCAGGAAAGAGATTCGGGAGGCACTTGTAAGGCATTCGCCACTGTTTTGGGTGCAGTACAGTTGCTAAAAAGCCGTGAACTGCGATTGAAGCAACGTCCGTCTGCGAGTTCAGAAATCGAGACGTTCATCCGACGAGTCTCGAATGTCTGCGAACTGCGCGAATATCGATCAGCAATGAACTTGACGCAGAAACAGATTCGCTGAGCGTTCGCAGCTATTAAACCGAAAGCCGAGATTTGATCGTCTCGAACAATGCTAGGCACGGTTTGTGAGTCCATTTGATTGTCTGAGTTGAGATCAGTGCACTTTCAGTGAAGCATCGCATTGAGAAAGGAAGCGGAGAGAGACACAGGACCAGGTGTGCTGCCGATTATTACCTGTCGCTGCTTTGTTCACTTTAAGACGCAGACGAGGCTCGTTGCCTGTCCTGTGCGCTGCCTGATGCCTTGTGCCACCTGTCCTCTTCTTTCTTCCTTTCGGCTCATTGTTCGCGACGCAAACAGCAGCTGTCATTCCTCCGCTCTGCACGCGCACAACACGCGTTCACAGTACACACACAACACGCTCGCATTCACATCGCTGCCAGCATAGCCCTCAGCCACTCTTTTCACGACTAATCATTTCTCCGCAGCTTTGCGCTCCAAAACAGACCATTGAACACAATACTCGTTCTCTGATCTTTCCGCAATCATCGCTCACACACGACAAACACAGCAATCGACGTACTCAGATCGTATACATTGCAAAAACACCTTTGCGAAATTACGCACAGAACGCACGTCAATCGTTAAATTGAAAAACGTCAATATTTATTGTGGAAGCAAGTGTTTTATTATTAAAACACGTCGCAATAAAAATCGGGGAAAAATCGCAGAAATAGTGAACTTCAGTTGCATTGAATGCGTGAATGCATCCTATACAAAAATCTCATTGCCACATTTCGCTCAACAGCCGTCATCTGGTGGTTCGACTTTCACCTCACATTTCACAGTTGCTTCTTCAGACTTCGCTTTGCAGATCGATTGAAACGTAATTTCTTCTAAATTGATACTTGGCGAAAACCCGTTTACGAAATCCCGCAGTTTCTTGAGAGCCATGAAAAAAGGTAATTTATCGGTCAGACGCGGCAGTTGTGCGCAACGAGCACTCGAAGAGGGCATTACATATATTAGTGTATCTGTTCCATCGATCGGTTGCGGCTGCTTTCCCAGTACTTGACATTTGCAACGAGCGTACACCTCATATATGCCTTCGCACAGTTTACAGTTATATGAGCATTGCGAAAAAGAAACTCACCTTTACCATTAAACACAGCTATCTTTGGCCGATGATACAACAATTTCTGGCGAACAATTTCACAGCCTTCGCGTATTTCGGCAGTTTTCAAATCGGAAGAGCCTCTAGTGGTTCGCGAGACAACGTTTGTAAATCCTATTCCATATTGTAAAAGTTTATAGTCGTCAAAAGCTGTAAAAGGTTCTGGAATTAACCCTGAAAGGTATAAACATTTCCAAAAATGATTTCCTGGACCAGCATAGTGATGTCCGTGGTAAGCTGCTGTTAAACCAGGGTTTATCCCGATTATTACAATGTCCAAGTTTGGCTGTAAATAGTCGCGAAGCGTCAGACTCAACAGTTGTTGCTCACCAATTCCTTGAAATCGCGTAATTCTCTTCCGTTTGTTTTCGTTGGAAGTCATTACTGCGAAAACGTTGCAGACAACTTTCACTTCAAGTGCGTAACATGTGTGAGTCTGTCTAACATTTGTGCGGAGACTTTTTACCGCCAATCCTTTACGGGACACTTCCGTTTCTCCCCTTTCACTCTGCGTCTGTTACCCATTGAAAATATATCACGGGTGTCTACTTTACGTGAGAAAATACAACCGAAAGAACGCAATTGTCATGCAACGCAACAAAAATTGAAAGCAAAACCAAAAAAAGTTTATTCAATACAGGAATGAACGTAACGTAAATGAAACTGAATTCACGAGTAAGAAAAGATAAACCGTTCGTCGGTTTCAATCGCTTTCTTCGGCTTCTTCCTTTACCTTCTTCTTTTTCTTTTTCTTCTTCTTTTCGCCGTTCTCGGATTCATCGACATTCATTGCAACAGGACTTTCACTCACTGCTTGTGAACCAGTATCACCACCTGCAGAGGCGACTTCTCCTGAATGTTTATATTCCTTGTATTTCAACCAACTTTCAGGTGTTTTGTCGTTTGGTTTTCCTTTTTCATCCAATAGTCCTTCTTTCATTAGTTTCTTCTTCAACGACGCCTGTAATATTCATTGATTTCGATTAACTTGCGTAATAGAATGGGACAGTACAAATATTATTTATCCTAAATGTATTCCAAAAATAAGAGTATTGTACCTCTAATTCCTACCGCATAGTCTACTGAGAACGCTTTATGCAAATATTAGACAGAAGCACATTACTGATCGCACATTTTTCGATGAACAGTGACATTAAACTGAAAGCTATACTACTTTGTCAAAAGCTTTATATTTGTGAGTTATGAGTAAGATTAAAAAACACTTACAGTGGGTCCGAGACCCCATTTTCTTGGATATGTGTCTCTTTCCATTACTACACGCTTGATTTTAGCAACAACTCCGTGGTCACAGCTCGCAATTGTTGAGGTAGTCATCAACGCTATGGCTAAAGTGATTTCAATGATTGATAAATTAATATAACCACAAAATTCTAACCTAAGCACACAGCTTCTCCTTTTGTAGTAACAATGACGATTTCTTCGTTCATCTCAATTCCATCCTCATATTTCAGAACTCCTGGTAACATTATTTTGGCTCCATAACAAATAGCATTCACTGCAGTATCTTTGACAAATATTCGCTTGTGGGCGACTAACAAAGATTCCAAAGGTCTAATTACTCTTCGCAAATACGTCTCATCCTTGTGATTATCATATACCCATTGAGCGTCCAATACATCATGCATTGTTACGAGTTCACCTTCTTCGGACATAATTCCAGATCTATTTCTTCGAAGTTCTTGCATCTGACCGCCAGTTCCTAAAACCAATCCAAGATGAACACAAAGAGTACGAATGTATGTTCCAGCTTCACATTTAATCCATATTATTCCCATATTCTTTTCTTTGTTGTATTCCAACAATTTTGTTTCGTAGATCGTACGAACACGTAATTGCCTCTTTACAGCCGAAATCAAAGGTGGTCGCTGAAATAGTGCACCGGTCAGTGTCTCCAGCGCTTTGTGAATGCGTTTTTCGTCATCGATTGCATTGTGCAGTCTAAATATACTGATGTACTCTTTACCCGCTCCTTG
>NCKV01000926.1:0-12860 GCA_003675905.2 Leptotrombidium deliense
CGTTGGATTTCTTTGAAAATAAAAAAACATGTTTGAAAAATTATCATTGTGCCCCGATTAACCGAAATTAGACATTGAATCACTTTCCCTTTCAACTTCTTCATAAGATGAGAAATTGTTCTGATCTTATTCTTAAATTCAAAATTCATTTATGCTCAATTGCTGGCAGTGAAAAGTTCCTGTTCATAACCGAATCGTTATTACTGAGCAGACTTATTGTGGATAAAGTGGTTAAGGTAACCTGTTCATAACCAAGCGCACTGAACGATGAAAAGCTTTGTCAAAAAAGGATGTTTTCATGTCAGTGAACGTGTGATTCGAAAAGCGACGAATAATTTTAGAGCGCGTCGTCCCGAGAATTGCATAAGAACGCATTCGCAATTGCGTCATTCTCTAAACAAAAAGCGGACTGCTGAACGGCGCATGTTTTCCGTTTCCCGTCGTATTAAAACATTGTTGTACAAACACTGCGATATCAAACAAACGTTCAATCTTTACTTGAGTAGTTTTTTGATACATTTGATACACCAAAACACAAAAATGTACTGGAATACATTTCTTGTGAGCATTGCTTCAGTGAGCATAATTGTTTATCTGTAAGTGAATTCAATTCTTATTTCGTATTCGTATTAAATGTAATTGCGTATTTTCTCGCTTTCATCCATACTTATTACTTTACGTTTAAAACTTTGTATTTTGATCAGCGAATATTTCATCCTAGCAGTTCGTATCAAATACTTTTCTTTGCATGTCGTGATTTGTTGCAGACTGCGAAAAGTAAAGTTCTATTGAAACATGTCAAGGTTCGTGTGTATAGCGCCATCTGCTGTGCACAATATAAACTATTTTTCACTGTTGCTGTGAATGACGCAAAATTATGCACTACTGCAATTAAACTTTCACAGGTGTATAAAATTTATTAAAATGCATAGCAAATGGCTCCTTATTTGATTGATAATTGTTCGCTGTTTGTATTTAACGTACTATTTTTTAATCTGTTGTTAAGTAATCGTAGTAGACGGCATATTTCATTGTTTCAAACTTTTACAGCTTTTATAACAAATACTACAGCTTTTGGAAGAAGAGGAAAATAAATGGTCCATTTCCGTTACCGTTGATTGGTTGTCTCTACCGTGCATTTTACAGACCATTGTTTGCCATTGATTTGGACGATTTTAAAAAATATGGAAATATTTACGGAACATTTGATGCTTCAACGCCAAAGTTATTCATAAATGATATTGAGATTATGAAAAGAATTACAGTAAAAGATGCAAATATTTGGATCGATCGATCAGACACAGAACTTCCAGAATCAGCAGTTTTAAACAAAGTACTAACTGTGCTTAAAGGTGACGAATGGAGGAAAGTTCGAAAATTGATGACACCAGCGTTTACAAGCGGAAAACTGCGACAAATGTATCCGCTGATTTGCGATTCTGGACACGAGTTTCTTGATGTTCTCGAAGAGGCAGCCTCAACCAAGAAACAGTTAGACTTGAAAAAGTTATGGGGTTGTTACACTCTGGACGTTATTGCCAAATGTTGTTTTGCCACAAATCTCAACTCATACAAAGACCAAAACAACGTTTTCGTTAAAAATGCTTCCAAAATGTTGCAAATTGGTGTTATCCAATTATTGGAATTGTTGATTGTACCGCAGTTTATTTACAGAATACTGCGACGAAAACCAACTCTTTTCCAGAGCTTTGATTTCTTCGAAGAATTAGTGAAACATGTAATCAAAGAAAGGGAAAAATTGAAAGAGAAACCTAATGATTTTTTGCAAATGATGCTCGATGCCGTTGAAAATGAACACAACGCTGCGAGTAACGAAGCAGATAAAAGTCTGTTCGATAAAGACTTGGTGGTCGCACAAAGTATCCTTTTCTTGTTGGCAGGATACGAAACAACTTCGACTCTTCTCACATTTTGCAGTTACATTTTAACAACGAATCCTGAAATGCAAGAAGAATTGTACAGCGAACTTAGTAGAATTGTTTCGGATGATTCACATATTGATTATGACGCAATAATGACAGCACCGTACTTGAACGCGTTCATATCAGAAACTTTGCGTTATTATCCTCCGGCGTTGCGTTTTGAACGAATTTCAGTCGCCGATTATTCAATTCCTGAATACAACATTGATTTGCCCAAAGGATCGACAATTACATTTTCTCCTTACTGTATTCATCGAAATCCTTCGCATTTCAATGAACCTGACGTTTTCGATCCAAAACGGTTTCTCCCAAACAACGCTGACAAATCAGCGCATCAGTACACTTTTGTGCCCTTTGGACTCGGGCCACGAAATTGCATCGGAAATAGGTTTGCATTGTTGGAGAGCAAATTGGTTTTGACGAAGATTCTTCTAAAATATCGATTTGTCAAATGCGATGCGACTCGAATTCCGCTTAAATTTCCAAGTGGTTTCGTTTTCATAAAAAATGATTATGTTTTTGGTGCAGTTGAGAGGCGTTAAAATGTACATTTTTTGTGAATTTTTACATTTAAAATTGTGATGTGTTTGAAATTTAAATGCAACCATTAAACTCACTCATATTAATATTAAGTTATTCTTTTGTAAATATATATTACTATTTTCATATAAACTTTTATTCATGTTGAAATAATTTTTTGATTGTCATTCTGTGGTACAAATTTGCAATTCTTTTACATTAAATATTTCCTTTTTTTGAACACTTTCATTCTTGCTTGATTTTTAAGTTTACAAAGTTTACATTCACTTCAAGCAATTGAGACCTTTAATTCAATTAAAGCGTTAATACTGATCACTTTGCGTTTTGAAAAGGAGACGAGAACGTCTCGAAATATTAACGCTTTAATTGAATTAAAGGTCTCAATTGCATGAACTGAATGTAAACTTTGTAAATATTTCCTAATAGCAACGTTTTTATCACCTATTTTAAATTAAACACCAGCAATGCGACTTACGATTGAGTCATACAACGATTGAATCAATACGAAGAAAACAATTCACTTTCAATGACGTTTTTCATGCAAACAAACATTACGTTTCATCATTTTCTCACTATCTAAAACTGCAACACGCATGTATCACTCATTCGGTTATATTTTATAAATCTCAAGAAGCCTTTACATCAAATTTCTAATTGCTTCTGTATTTTTAACTACTAAAATATTAGTACGATGATTTGTTCGATGTGTTCAACAATTGCTATATTCATTATAACAGCAGCTGTCGCTATGTTATATTGGTAAGTTGAATTATGTTTACATGTTTGTTATTAAGCGTGGAATTTTTTAACAACTACTGTACTTGCATAACGCTTTCAAAGGATGTACAAAAAACGGAACGAGTTTTGGAAAAAACAAGGAATCAACGGACCGATTTCTTTACCAATTATGGGTACGTTATATCGATTCTTCTTTACTCCTGGTTGTGAGATTGACTTCAACGATTTCAAAAAATACGGAAATGTTTATGGCGTTTTCGAAGCCAACACACCGAAAATATTTATCAACGACGCAGAATTAATTAAAAGAATAAATGTGAAAGATGCTCATATATTTGTTGACAGGACACACGAAAAGATCCCACTGACCCGAATATTAGAAAAGATGTTGACCATTCTGAGAGGAGACGAATGGAAAAAAGTTCGCAAAATGTTGACTCCTTCGTTCACTAGTGGAAAGCTAAGAAAAATGTATCCACTAATGTGCGAATCTGCGAACACTTTTATGGAAGTGATTAATGAAGCCGCTGAAAACAAGACCGATATTGATCTAAAAGAACTTTGGGGTTGCTATACTTTGGATGTGATAGCTAAGTGTTGCTTTGCAATTGATATCAACTCATACAAAGATCCTAACAATATTTTCGTGCAAAAAGTAGCAGAATTAAATCAATTTAGAATACTCCCAGCTTTAGCTTATTTTTTTATTCCGGACGCAGTTTACAAACTTCTTGGATTTCAAAGAAGAAACTTTCAAAAATTTGATTATTTTGTGGATTTAATTAATCACGTCATCAATGAAAGAGAAAAATCGAAAACAGAACACAGTGACTTTTTGCAAATGGTAATCGAAGCTGTTAAAAACGATAAAGAATTTATCAATGAAACCAACAATAGCTATGATCGCGACATGGTTATCGCACAGAGTATTCTCTTTCTCATAGCAGGATATGAAACCACAGCTCTTTTATTGACTTTTTGTAGCTATGTTTTAGCAACTGAACCGCAAATACAAGAACAATTACACAACGAAATTTCTGCAATACCTTCGAATGAAGGAATAATGGATCATGAAGCGTTGATGTCAGCTCCATATTTAAATGCATTCGTCTTAGAAACATTGCGATGTTTCCCTCCTGGAATTAGATTTGAACGAGTATCTAACGAGGAGTACACTATTGCCGAGTATGGTTTGACACTTCCCAAAGATTCTGTGATAGCCTTCTCCGCATTTGCAATTCATCGAAATCCGAATTATTATGAACAGCCCGACGTATTCGATCCCAAAAGATTTTTGCCTGAAAATGCCGATAGCGTAAATCAATACTGTTTCGTTCCTTTCGGACTGGGACCCAGAAATTGTATCGGAAACCGATTCGCGCTGTTAGAGACAAAATTGGTCTTAGCAAAAACTGTGCAAAAGTTTCGTTTTGTCAAATCTGAATCAACAAAAGTACCTTTTACATTTCCAAAAGGACTCAGTTTGGCTACAATGAAATATATCTATGCATCAGTTGAAAAACGTTAAAATCAAGTTGTATTAAAACTGAATCGTAATAATTTACTTTAATAAAAATGTACTCAGTTTAATCCACCACTGTGTGTTCTTCAATTGACAAAATAATACTCCCAAAAATTAATTCGGGAGAACACTGAATGGTTAAATCCGTACAAAATTTGAACCTAGTTATCTCGCTGCTTGCCGCCCTTTAGTCTCGTAGTTTTTGATAATCAAAATTTATTCTCATCGTTTCGAACAAAAGTAAAATGTTGCCTTTGATTGATATCAAAATCTTAAATCAATACACTAATTATATTGTAGGTGTTGAAATATCCCCGAGAGTTGAGTCACGCATCGTTCGACCTGGTCAGGAATAATTATGGGGTTTTATGCTGAAGTGTGCATATTCACTTCCTTTCGTTTATGTATAAAAAGAGCATTGCTGCTGTTGTGTGTTCGGATGGGAATAAAATAGTGTTCACTAAAACTGTTCGTGTGTCCCGTGTAAATATCGGTTTCGCTCACCAGAGTCGGGTCCCGGTCATCGCCTGCAATATTAGTATCAAAATATCGTAAACTGCGTTACTAAAATGAGTTGAACTTGAGAAGTGGTCCGCAATAAGTTTCGTTCAACAAATGTGACAAAAGTTCAACCCTGTCAGATCCGAACAAAAGTTTTGGTCCATCACTCAAGTGAGCAACCATAGTCGGAGTCCCAAACGCTCCGTAACAAACAGCATCATTTGTATACTTATTTAATCTATCTTTCGTTGATTCTTTCTCAATACTTTCAATGAGCAAAGAATTTATTCCACACTTGTTGCATATTTCAATGAAAGCAGAATCAGACGTTACATCCAGCGGTGGGTCGTTTCCATAAATTCTGTAAAACAGTTCTCGAGTTGACTTTTCTAAAGCCTCATAATCATTCGTTTCTTCGACAGCTGTCAGAAAAGTCATTGCTTTAGTTGTATTCGGTAGAAGAGAATAATTCGATGTCATTTGCATTGGAATGTTATAATAAGCAGATAACATTTTGCAATCATTTGCGATATATTTCATTTTATCGGCGCAAGGAATTTGGGTGTTATTGCTCTTTTTATAGACTTCATGCACCAGAAACGGCTTCAGTTTCAATTCGGTGTTACGCCAAACATTACGATGTCTTGTCAAAAGCTCAAACGCGAACCACGCGTAAGGCGAGCAAACGTCAAAAAATAAATCGACAATAACTTTTCCTTTTGACATTAGTCCCTTTTCCTTCAGTAAGTTTCTGTGAAATGAAGTGTTATTTACGAAAAACGATTGCCCACGCAAAGAAAAAACCAAAGTTGATGACAAGTGTGACAAGTGAGACGAATTTTGTCGACTCAATCACTGTTTTGTTTGCACGAAAATTTCAATGTACAAAAGAAGTTTGTTTTACGTTTACGCTGTTTGTTGTAATCAGTATTCATAAGCGCATGTTTTCTCTTCAAATTTGCGTGCATATGACAACTATAAAACACAAATAAAGAGTCGTTTCTAAAATAGGCGCCAACTACGATATCTGTGACAACAAATTCATTTCTTAAACAATTTCACGATTATCCGTCGCACTTTACAACTTATTGTATTTATTAAATTTTTTATATTTTAAGTTAAGGAAAATGAAAATTCATACTGATATGAACCATAATGTACGGAAACGGCATTTCCAAATGTCAGGTTTTTAATTAATTTTATAAAACTATTTTTTCGAAATGATAAATAAATTTGTGTAATTTTATGCAATGAATGAGAGTTTCTATCATCATACAGTAGTGCGTATAGTAGATGCTGTAGTACGGTCAGTGAACGATGTATGATTTCTATGTTTGTCCTCTGTATTAAAGACTAGCATAAATAAAAAGAAAAATGCTGCCACTGCAAATCCAATTACTCCGAGAGTGATGCAGCAGACGTAACACAGCTGAAAATGAAAATGGAATGAAAACTGAACGAAAATTGTGTGTATCGTACATTTGATGTTTTAGGACTTCGCGTTAATCCTTGAATTATTCCAGGAGTTTCTACTTCTGTTATTTTCAGTTTATCCATGAAACGTCGACTTGCATTGTAAAAGTCAATCGCTTCTTCCAGTGGAGGACTGATTGCCTCGTAAACCATTTCCTGTAAAACATGTTACAATTTGGGTAAAGAATTTTAAAAAGTAACGACTCACTCGTTTTATTAAAATTTCTGCTGTTTTGCTAAACTCGTCATAAATGGATGTGAGACTTGATTCAAAGTCATAAAACTTGAAATAAATTCCCCTCAACATTTTACAATTGCGCACCATCTCCAATGCATTTTCCTGATGTTCCTGTGTTCAAATGAAAACATTTATTAATGGATAAATTTAATGGTAAACATTTATGTTGCACACAACTTTTACGATAATGTTGTCTATGTAATCTGTTTCCAAAATTTTGCTCAAAATTCGCTTATTGAAGGATAATCCTTGTGCTTTTAACTGTTTTGAGATGGAATGTTCGAACTGCATTCTCAACCGAATACGAAGCAGACTAAGTTCATCAATCAATGTTGTAAACCTTTGAGAAACTTCCCGTATCTGTGATTTCAAAGTCCTAATTGTTTATCAACACTTGTTCCATGATTAGCTCACCTCTTTTTGTGTCATCTTTTCCATTTTGATACGAGTATGTGTACTGCTCGTCTCGATAGATTTTCTAATCTCTTCTATTTCTTTAGCTAATTGTCTCGCTCTTACAGTGCTCATTGATATCTGTTTCATGTGTTCCGCCTCTTTTTCCTTTTCGTTTTCTTCTTTGTTACCTTTCTGTTTCTCATTCTTGTCACTTTCTTCTTTCGAATCCATAAACAATGTGTTTGAGAGTTCAAAATCAAACTCTTCTCTCCATGCTTTAAGCATTGTTTCTGTTTCTATTGTCAATTGTTCAATACGTTCGCACTGCGAAATGTGTTATGCAACAGTTGTAATGAAAATTTAACTTACGCTTTGTTGATATTTGTCTAGGTTAACTTTAATATCTTCATTTTTCACTGCGTTCTTACGCTGTTCCATGTGTTTAAGTAAAGTTATCACTTTTATGTTCAAAATCAGGTTCAATTGTTAATCAACTCGTGACACAATGCTTCCGAAAGATAGCGTGCAAAACTCCATTGAAAACCGGTTTTTAAATTATAAATGAATGAAATCATTTTATGTGTCGACAATTTATGTTTCCGTAAAATTGCATTTAATATTTAATTATGACCATAATAATTGATCCTCTTCTCAATGACAATTTAAGAGCCGGAAGAGACGATTCTATTATTTTGGTCAGACATGTAAGAAACTTATTAGTATGACTTTAATTGTAATTTCATGGCATAAATATTGATTTAAATCACTTTGAAATCAGAAATCAAGTTTTAATTGACTTCTGATAATTGCAAATTTCAAGTCAAACAACATAAAATAAGTTTGTTTTGGACTCAATATTCAACGTCAAACAAGAGCAGTGAGTGTGATATCTGTTGAAACTCGTAATTATAAAATATATTTAATAAAGCTCGAAACAGAAACGCGTTTTCATTTCTCCCGATGTGCCAACCGATGAATAAGTGCGGTGTTTCAAAGTTTTGTGCTTTGTGTTTTCAAAAAATTATTTTCATTTTTTCGCCATTAGTTATTATTTGGGTAAACAAAATTTAATGTGAACTTCAAATATGAATTCAGTGTTTAAATTCCCTGTGAAACTAATTGAGACTAAACTCGTGAATAAACTGTGGACGTACCCTATGGTGTCTTGGATTGTGGCCGAGGTGATTGGAGACTGGAAGAGAAATGGAAAGACTTTGGAAGACGTAATTTTGAAGGTGAATCGATCAAAATTGATAGCAACAAATGAACATCGCCAACTGTTTGCTTGCGATCTTCATTTGGTATGTGACTTTGAACAACGGTTTGAAGACGACAATGTATTCATGTTTGCGACGAGAGAGGAGTCTGGTTGCAAAGTTACACTTTATATTTGCACAACAATCAACACCGAAATCGTGGATTGTTTGATCGACTGCTTGAAAAGATTTAAAGCTATTTACAGCGTCATTCATGAAATGGAGCTGATGTCGAAGCAGTATGAGGTAAAACTAGTCGAAGTGACAGAGGAGCCGGATGATATGTCGATAAATCTTATTGATAAAACTATTGCAAAACACCGCGAAAAATTTGCGAATGCAAACATGGTGGAGAAGAGTTTGGTTGACCTTTTATCGCCATCCGAACGAGTTCGTCGACGCAGTCGGAGTTTGAGTACTATCCAAGCTCTTGATATTGATCCTTCAATTTTAACAGAATCTCGTGCACTTGAAAATAAGTTGGATGCAAGATGCGATTCGGAAATAAGTCTGGTGTCAATCGAGAGTGGGGAAATCACTGACGACTCTGTTGCTTCTGAGAAATGTACTTCAAAGAGGGATGGCTTTTCAGATTCTGGTCTTAATTTAAGTACCAACGAAGTGAATGACGAACCAAATGATGAAACTGTTTCGAACGACTGCTTCAAAGTGAAGGATCGGAGTCAAACAGTTTCAGAAGCTAATTTTTATCGTCATTCTGGCATGGTACACAAGGACAACATGACTTTGTTGTTCTTGATAGGACGGAATGAAGTGCAATTCATCAGTCCTGACCGCAAAGAAGTTTTATTGAAGAAGAGTTTGGATTTGATAGTGAAGTGTTTGCAAGGAAATAAATATCGTGATCACTTTGGTCTTATTTGCCGCAAATTGAGCACAGAAAATGTGTCACAAATATGCTACGTTTTCAAGTGCAAAAACATGAATTCTGTCAAAGAAATAATGGAAGTGTTGGAGAAAACATTTCAAAGTGCTCATCAATCCTTTTTCTCTGAGAAAAAGAATAACATAATGTGTTGTCCGCAATGTCCGATGCTTCTGTTTCACAGCGTTTGCAAAAGAGTGAATGTTTTAAAAACCGCAAAGGAAAAAAATCGAAAAATTAAGGATTCTTGTGAAAAATTCGTGCAATCTTATACAGAACTAATTATAAATAAAGTAGTTACTTTTCGAAGCGTACAAGAAGAAAATGAATTCCTAATGGCGCAATTGAGACGTTTGGCTGAAAAGATGCAGTTGGTACACGATGAGCACATTCATGACACTGAAGAGAAAAAAGTTATGCGTATGTCGTTCAGTAAATTGTCCGCATCTCTGGAGAATATTTTTAAGCCTTTTAAAACAGTTTCATCAGTGGAAAATGGTTATGGTCGATCAAGATCATCAACAATGGACAATTCGATTAATCGACCCTTTTTAGGTTCAATGAAAACGTTTACTTGTCTTGTTAATTCAAAATTGAATGGTAACTATATTCGACATCGAAGCTCAAGCATGAGTGTTACGAACAACACATGTGATTCACATGTTTCGAAAAACTACGTAATTGTAGAACAATGTGATGAACAAAAGCGAAGTGATGATTCCAAAAAGAAATTATCCTTCAAATGTTTGTGGAAAAAAGTGGTTAAGGAGCATATTGAAACACTGAGAATACTTAAAGAAAATAAACAACTGTTATCTAGTTTGACACTAGATGCAAGTAATATAAAATTAAATTATATTGACTACTACGAATGTGAAGAAAATTGCGAAGAAATGTGGAGATCAATATTTGCGAATTCAGACTGTAATTACAACGATATCGTAAATGCAGTTAGAATTGGAGTCCCAAAAC
The DNA here is from genome assembly GCA_003675905.2 of Leptotrombidium deliense. Lineage (NCBI taxonomy): Eukaryota > Metazoa > Arthropoda > Arachnida > Trombidiformes > Trombiculidae > Leptotrombidium > Leptotrombidium deliense. The sequence continues at coordinate 10,466 of NCKV01000926.1, forward strand.
AATGTCGTGGAAAAATTTGGTTTCTATTGACTCAAAGACAAAAAATGGAATCAAAGTCGCAGTGTGATTGTACATTTAACTTAGATATTCCATTTGCGAAACTCTTAACGAAGTTAGCACCGAATCAACATGAAATCATAATTGATTTGAACAGAACTTTTCCTAACAATGATTACTTTTCGTTGCCATTTGGTATTGGACAACTATCTCTGTTCAATGTGCTTAAGGCTTATTCATTGCTGGATAAGGAACTTGGATACTGCCAAGGGACAGGTTTCATCGCTGGTATTTTGTTGATACATGCAGATGAAGAAACTTCGTTTGATTTGCTGAAACATTTGTTCATTTTTATTGGACTGCGAAAACAATACATTCCCGGCATGAGTTTAATGAAGCAGCTGAAGGAATCATTCTCAGAATTGCTCAAAGTTGAATGTCCTGATATTTACTATCATTTCGAACGACATGGAGTAACTTTAGATATGTATGCGACTAATTGGTTTTTGACACTATTTGCATCTCAATTTCCGATTCCATTTGTATCACGATTTTTCGATATGCTATTTGTATTTGGAATCGAAGCTATTCAACGATTGTCGTTATGCGTATTAACTTACTTCAAAGAAGATCTACTGAAATTGCATTCACTTGACTCCATTGCAAATTTTTTGAAAGTTCGACCAGCATCTTTGACAGAAAGAGAGGGACGGATCATCTTTGATCATTTTTTCACATTAAAGTTAACATCGAATATTGTTCTAGATTCAAATTGTGGTTGCAACGATATCAATGCCGATTCCTAAAGGCACAAGCAAAAATTCTAACCAAGTCATACATCGGTGTGCCATTAATTTTGAAGTCGAACATTAATGGGAAAGTTCTACTTAAATTATTCCTTGATTTACTTTGCAGTACACTGTAGAATTCAGTCGTTATTCATGTATTTGGTTGTTAAATTAAATAAAACTGATGTGTTTTTGATGCAAATGCATTCGTTTAATTTTGATCTAAATTTTTTGGGAGCTTGAAGTGAAATTTCAAGTCACAGCAAAGAATTAGTCAAGAAGTGTTATCTAATTTCAAATCATTCATTACAAGTAATAACATAACCATAATGACATAAAAGCGTTGTATTTGGTTTTCAGGTTATTCAGATAAGTGAGATTGCGCTCAATGTACGTTTATAGTGAATTCTAGCATTGAATCGACCGCAAAAGATGGTGATGTATTCGCAATCACTTTTATTTCTTGAAAGCAGCGTACAGCATAAAAAACATATCACGCTTTGTAAGCAACAGAAATAAATTCACGGAAGTAACCAAAAGTTAAATGATATTTGCAAAGAACGAAAATTAAAATAAGTCGTTAAAATTGAAAATTAAAACTTAAATGTTGTGTCAAAAATTTACGAGTTATCAACATTCATTTACCTTTACAACTTCATATGTAGATGTAAATGTTGATCACTTGATGAACTGGAATATCATGCAGTTTGACTCTCGGATGAAACGCACTGTATACAGTCGAACCTCTCAATTAACCTCTTTCGATTACGGACACCTGCATACAAAGGACAAGTGTCGTCCGTCCGAATCCAATTGAAAATTAATTATAACTTACGTCTGAAAACAGGACACTTTTAATTACGGATACGAACAGCATTTAAACAGCTGGAAAACATTATTAACAAATCAGGACATACTATCAACTTTTGTACATTTCGATTATCACATGCAAAAATTATTGTAAATCGAACTCCCGGCATAATGAAACCACGTTAATAATGCGAAGAAAATTTTCCGACACTTAATCATTCAACAATTAAGTCCTTCAAATTTTTGCCGTTCGTGGTATAAATAACGCTATTCCAACCTGCAAAGTAAGAACACCTGAAAATTAGGATCCAAATTTTTCCGCCGGAGGGTGGTCTTAATTTACAGGTTCACTGTATAATTTTGTGCTGCGAATTCGTTCATTTCATTTGTTAATAAAATCCATTGTCCGATTACCGGACACTGTTCGTTTATTTCCGCGTGAATCCGCATTACCGCTGCGGGTCCCATATCGCGTTTTGAAGTCAATGTTTCTGGAAACATTTCTGGACTAAAACACGGCCAGCATTATTTACATGTTGCGGGTCTGAGCCGTTGTCGATTTGGTACACAACACTTTAAATCGTTAGCCACTGTGTTTTGCGATGGAAGTACAGTCGGCAATCAATGTAACCGTATAAAACCATGCAATTGTAATAAGTTTTTGTGCAATTTTGCAGTATTTTGTTGTAGTGAGTATGGTGAGCTTTAGGGACTGTGAGTGGGTGAGTGATTGTGAATGAGTGCTTATTTCCTAACAGTGACCGTGCGTCAGTCTCACTCATATGATTGACACCTCTAGT
>NCKV01000927.1:0-12857 GCA_003675905.2 Leptotrombidium deliense
TTTTAGAGGCTCGATAATGTATATCCATTTCAAAAACGTACGAAAATGTATTACACATCAAATTCGCTGCCGAAATCAACTTTTCTTTATGCGCTCCATTTCGTTGCATATGCCTTTAGAGTAATACATTACATTACATGTTATGTACGTGTTCACTTTTTACAAATCTCTGTGTATTCACATTTTTCAGTTATTTTCAAGTATTGAAATTAAAACCGTAGCGAATTCGTGTCTCCATCATTCGTCTTTTCTCATTCAGTGATTTGCATTCACATTCTTTGTTCATTCATTCAATCATCTTACTCGAGTATAAATACGAAATTCTCATTCGAGAAGTGTAATTGAGTCTCATGCTTTTGTTACGAAATATGCGTCCGAATCGACGGCCACCCACGAAATTGACTTCGAAATTATTTTCCTTTTTCCTATGCAAACAGACAATCAGTAATTTACGTTCTTTTACCTGATTTTTCGTATCGTGAAATTATTTTCAGCTTTTATTTCACTTTTTAAAAGATTTTTGAAAAAGAAAAGCTATTAGAGAACAGTGAGCGCATACTTAGTTCATCATGATGAATTATAATTTTAAAATGATTGTTTTCTTATACTATTCTCATTGAATATCGTTGTTGTTCATTCACAAAGCAACGCAAATGTGAATTTAGGTAAAATTGTGCATATTGTGAGCGAAATGTAAAAATTTTTTAGTAATTTAATTTTTGGGTGGAATTGAAATAAACTTTTTTCGTTTCAAATGCCATTATATTCGCCGTATGTGATTCGAAATGAAATGTAAAATTAATTCAAATTGAAAAAGGCTCAAAAGGCGAGAAAATTATTCGCTTTTTGTTACGCAAATTATAGCGTGTTAGAAAAATAATATTTAAACATCGAAAATGTATTCGTTTATTACGGAAACAATGATTTGGTTGTGTATTGTTGTTGCATTTTTATTTTTGTTTGCCGTACTGTACACTTCTTCACTCTTTCTGTTCGTGGCTAATCGCAATTAAGGTTAAATAGATTTAAATGTATTCATCATTAAAAACGATTTATTAAATTTATTGTTGACATCGGAGAAATTTGAATAATGTCATGACGCAACGCAATGTTGTTGTTTGTTGTTGATCGTGTGAATTTAGTAAATCACAACAAAAACAGTGAAGTAATTTAAATCGCAATCTCTTTGTTTAAAGTATTTGGTGTGTGTTCAATGCCGCGATCTGAATTCAGCAAGCAAATTACAAGCTTTTAATCTATTCTTATCGATTCGAATTCATTTTTTATTTTCAAAAAGCTTTTCTTGAAAAAACTTTCAAAACTGTTGCAATAAAAAAAGTTGATTTCTTTGTGCGATAGCAACCGATTCGCCCACTAAGAAGTTTTTTCGGTTAAAAACTCATTTAAACACATTTACTTTATATATGTGCATACCAGTTTGATATGATTGTATGTGTTTGTGTGTGTGTTGTGCAGTTTCATTAAGCTTTTTTAAAGCAACGATTTATGCATTTTAAGCAACAATAATCGTAAATATATCAACATTCTGTACTGCGTAATTTGCATTCGCCTTGAATTATGTGTTCTTTTTCTAATTTTCTTTCATAATTAAACAAAAAATTAGTTCGAAAGTATTTAGCCAAAGTTCCGGTGATTAAATTCATCAACGAATGTTGAGTGCAGTCTTGTGAAATTTGATTATATTTTGTAATTGGTAGAGTTTTGCTGAAATTTAAAGTTAAATAAGAATTATACGATTCATTAATTGAAGTGTTCGAGTAAATAATTACTATTTTTACAAAGTTTATATGCAAAACGCACGTAAATATTTAACGACGTCGAATTACTATATACACATAATAAGCTAAATATAAAATTGTTGTGTCTATTAAGTTTGATGGACGAAACGTTTTAAATGTGCTTAATTCGATGGTTGCACTCGAAATGGATTCGAATGTTAAAAATGCTGCAATTGAGATGAATGTAAAGAGATGATGGAAACAAGTGTGTATGAACGTTTCAAGTGTGATGGAAAACAGATGAGTGAATATGGGGAGTAAAAGAGAAAAAATAAACGAGGCAACATTTTAGAACTTTGAGGTCACTACTTTCGACGTTCGACTGAATGTGGCTGAGAAAAACGGCGCAAAAGCAGACACACACATACAACGAGCTGCAGACACACACTGCGTTGAACGTGAAGCAAAGCTTTCAGTTGCTTTCTGTGTGTTCACTGTTCACTCGTATGCATACACTGTGTATCCACTGCGAGATCGAAGAATACGAATAGCGACGAGTGCTGCAGGACTACTCCCATAAAACTGCTGCCGTTCAAACGGATCCTAACGAAACTGTGCGCTTGTTCGTGTGTATCGCATTCTTCTTGTGACATTTGCAAATAAACGACGTTTTGTGTACGGAATGTAATCTACAACTTTCGGTAAGCTTAGAAATTCACTTAATGTGTTCATTCTGTGTTCGGCGATTATTGTGAAATTTATCTGTGAAATGTTTTTGCACAATTTCCAGCTTTCGATATTAAAAGCCGGATATTTTGCAGAAACCGAAGTCAATGTATTTCAATTACATTCATCTTGAACGATTTTTGTATTTCTTGGATGTTTTTATTATTTTTTGTTCCTTGTTCTCGTCTTTTTTAACTCGAAATGGTATTCGAACAAAGTTTGCTACAGTTCACAGAAGGAACTGTATCTATCTGTTTTTAAATTGTGTTCACTGTTTTCTTTTTCATCTTTTTGCGTAGACTGTTCAACTTTATTCAAACAATTGCAAGAGAATAGAATGGCGAACGTTAAATTATAGAAAATGAATGCGTTTTTTAAATGTGTGTGCGAATGAAAAGGCACAGACTGAGTTTACTTTAAATATTGTATGGTTAGTTTGTGTATCGAAAGGAGGTTTCGCGTTTTCTCACTGAATTGCCTCATAAATGATAGGTTTGCGAATGAAAATGGGCTTTAGATGACTGCTTATTACCTGAAACCGCTGCTTGTGCCACGGAATCGAAAGCCTATTTCATCAGTACGCACATTATGCAGTGTGCATATGTGCTATAGTTTTGAAATCTGTTTTCAAAGTCTATACTTGCCTTTTGTGTCCGCTTTTTTAAATAGAGTAACAATTTAAATCGGAAAGCGAAGAGTCGAGAATCGAAATTATAATAATAAAGATTATGGTTCGAGATGAAATGGTGGCTGGTGGTGTTGGTGGTGTGGTGTGTATGTGTACTTTATTTATCTTTTTTTATATTTCACCTCAAAATTATAATCTTCGCGTTCGTCCGTCTCTGGCAACTGAATTCATAGGCGTTGGTTTGCTTTGCTTTTAAGAACTTTTTTGCGCCCATTTTTCATTTCTTAAAAAGCGATTCTCGAAAAATTTCTTCTTCTTGATGTTCGTTCGTCTTTTCAACTTGTTTAAATATTTTTCGTAACCCGCTCACAAATTATTAATATTTTTTGTCGTTCAATGGCGACTGTTGATCATCATGTTCGTCTGTTTTCAAGTACTTCTATTATTTTTTATCTCCAAAATTCTGGTTTCCTCTTTGCTTTTGTTTTCGCTTCTTTTAAAACATTTTTCGTTATCTTTTCATTTTTAAATAACTTTTTTTCATGTCCGCGTTTACAATTTTCGTGCATCGCTACCGAATGCATTTAATATTTTTCATGATAAAAACATTTTTGCTCAGCATCAGTTTAGTGCATGGAAGAATTTTGAAGTTTCGTTTCGCTTTTTGTTTATTGAGTGAACATTTTTAAAATGTGCATATTGAGCAATTAAAGATAAAAGTTGAACCCTTTCACATTTTGCCATTTTGCTTAAACAATTTATTGAGCTTTTCTCAAGAAAAGTCGTAAACATTTTTATTAGTTTTCTGCAAATTTTAAAAGCGAATTCTTTTCTTGTGCAAATTAGCGAATGTTCGACAAGACGATTGACTTACGGCAGTTGTAAATGAAATGTTGGCGTTGTTGCACTAACGACGTTAAGCTTTAATTGGTTAAATATGGGCATAATTTAGTCTTTTAGCAAAAATCGATGATGTTGAACAATGAAAATAAATAACATGTATAAATATGAAAATTTTCTCACAAAAAGAGTAGTGTTTGTATGAATGGACTTCGGGCAAAGCGGTGTAATTTAATGGTTTGCTAATTTGAAGTGAATTGAGTGAAGTTTATTCAGCGAATGTTTTGCAAGCGTTAAGAAAATTCAAAAAGAAGCACAAATTTGAAATTAAAATGTGAAGAGAAGGAGTCGCGAACAGCGATTGAACAACGATTCCAACATACGAGAGATAAAAGCATTCGTACCTGTAGAAACGATTGTAGAAATTATACTTTTTAAATAAAACAATTTTTAAAAACATAATTACACAGTGTCGCTGGTGAAAACGCAGTTTCAGGCAGTTTGCCGTGATGATGCGGGCACAGTTTCGTATTACGAGATTCGAATCGAATTGAGGCGATTCGCTTCTGTGTCCGTTTTTTGCCTTTGTACTTAGCTTGCAGTTCGCAAATACCAATCGTATAAACGTTAGGTTTGGTTTCCGTTTTTTTAAGAGTTCGCATATTTAATATGATTGGCGATTGCGAATACGTGTATAGAGTAGCCGTGAACAGGCTGAACAACTCTCGAAAAACAAAGCAATTACTTTTATACAGGCGAACTGGCATTAAAATGTGCCATTCTAAAGAACCATTTTTTCGTTGGAATTGCTTCAGTCTCGCAATTATCATTCGATTTGAAAACGAAATGTAAAAATTAATGGCTGCGAAAAGTGTGTGTATGTGTGTGCGAATGCGAACTATTACGAAAAAAGAGACTCGACTGTAAATATGTTGCAACTGTAATTACATTATTATTTTAAAGAGTGAATTTTAATTAAAAGAACGAATGCTTTCAAACATTTTCGGATGCTTAAGATTGCATTTCATTGCATTGCATTCAATGTGATTGTTTGTATTGAATGAAACGGATGCGAATCTTTAATCGCTTCATTCATTCTGTTGCAATCACACATTTCTTCGTTTCCTGAATCGCAATTAAAAACATAACATACTTATAAACATTTTTTTATGTTTCGTGTTGAACATTTCTAGTGCTTTTTGGACACATTTCAAATGTAATTTAATGCGAAACGAATTGCTTTTGAAAGACAATCGAAAAATAAATTATAAAATACACATAATGTATGATGTGTTGCTCGCAGGCAGTCTAACATTCTATGAAAAATCCGTATATTTTATACATTCCATCATGTTTCTCATTGCCTTTTTGGCCGTATTTTGCTTTGCTTTCTGTAAACTAAAAGCATATATTTTTTGTTTACAAAAACTGATTTATTTGAGATTCTTTGAAGTGAATGCAATTAGACACTGATTTCGAGAAATTATTCACTGCTTGCTACCTTTCGAGTAACCGATAGACAGATTGCTAATTTGTTTGCAATTTAAACGGAAACGGTAAACAAGCCGCTTCAAAGAGTCAACGAGCAGGAGTCATCATGATTTCATTTCCTCATTAAATAAACTGATTACTACGCTGTGACTTTGAAAATGAGAGATATATGAAAAGTTGCTTGCCAGATATTTTTAAGCTTTGCAATAAAATTAGAAAAAACACGTTGAAGAATGTGAAGTGTGTAAAGCGTGTGCAAAATGTGTCTGCGACCAAAGATTGGAGGACTGCGATCACCGGAATGGAGTTTGTTCGGTACGAAGATTGAGTGAGTTGGGTGTCCTCCGTCCTCCGCTGCGTTCACAAGTGAGTCGAGTGCTGCACTGCTGTCTACTGCATTCGACTGTATAACCCGCAGCGAGAGCCATAAACGCATTGAAAAGACACTCGAAATGCTATTTTCTTATTCTTACTCCTTATACTATTTCTTTGGCTGCGTTTCTTTTATACTATTTCAAAAACGGTTACAAACGCGACGACAAAAACAGACCGACAATCGGCTTTCATCAGCGTATTGTATTGTATTCACTAGCACATATTATTCGTTACCTTTAAATACGGATCACTTTTTCCTTATTCTTATGAATAAAATTGTGCGTCTGTCGACTGGCGCAGCGATTTCGGTGCTTAACCAAAGCGCTTTTTCTCTCCTGATGTTTCTCTGCTTTCACAATGTGCGTTTTCAATTGAAGTCCACTTTTCGCGAACAAATTTCTGCGTTTTGTTATTTACCGAAGTTAAGAAAAGCAATATTTCTTCGCACTTTGCTCAACCTGTCAGTAATGAGAAATTGTTTTTAATTGATTTACGAGACGTTGCAATTACAATAACTGTTTACTCGTTTGCTTAACTTGGCTTATTCAATGCATTTCTTTGTTGTTTTTTAAGAAGCAATAATTTACTTAAATTTTGCGTTTTAAAAACAAGTAATTTCCGTTTTGTATCACATTATTCAACACTCAATGTTGATGCGTCTAATTTAATTTTATGTAATTGCATCAATTTTTCGTTAATTGTTGGCTGTGTCAAATGAATCGAAATTTTTGGTCGACAAAATGTGCTTGACTGCTCACTTTTTTAGAGCGTTGATAATTTGCCATCTGTTGAGTTACTGTTGAAAACCATGGAGTATACATTTGTAAATCTATGGTTGTTTTTGTTCGCATGTGTTCTATTCTATGGAAGCGACGGAAGAGGCGAGACGAACATGTTCTATGATTGCTGCAGTAAATTGTTTTCTACACGCTCTTATTTGTTGTTTGTTGTGAAACAATACACACAAAACTGTTTCATTACTGATTTTAGTTTCACGTACAATTCAATTGAAATGCGACAACGTTTACATTGAACAAAGTGTGTTTGTTTACAGTTGCTTTTTTGCACGTTATGTAAGGGCAATTTAAGACGTTTGAAATAAATTTTCGTTTGTACATTTTTTTAGTTTCTTTAATCAGTGATTGAATCACTTTTAGTTTGCGATTTAAAGTGGAATTATATCTAAACATAATTTCGAGCAGTTTTCAATTGCAAATTGTGAATGTTTTGATATCACGTAAGAAACGCAAACGTTATTAGTTAGCCTGAAATATAAGCTCGCATTGAAACTGTCATAAAAATACATAAATGTAATGTTTTATTTGAAGATTTGCAATTTCTTGTTACCATAGCTAACGAAAACGATTGCCGAATATGACTTTTGCTCCCACATTGAAAATAGTGGAAATAAATCGGCAAGAAATATTATATTATATTTGCGCACAGCGATGACCATCTTTAAAAAATGATCGCGAATTACATTATTTTGTGCTTTGATATTTATTATATTTGAAACAATTGATTGCATTGCGTTTGCATGTATAATAACGAGACCATATAAGGCAATTATGGTATGTAATATTTGAAGTAATTCATATCGCGTGCGAAGCGAATCTTTTTCGAATCGAAAAGTTAGCTCAGCTTTAACGTTCGAAACGAATGCTACTCGAAAAAATACATATTTTGTTAGCAATAACAATAATAAATGTTTTCTTATATACTTTTTGCAGCTTCGTAGCGCGTATAAAGCATATATAAAATTCGTTTCGTTTCGTTTCGGCGAAATATTCGCTCGATTGCACCAAAAACAATGAGAAACGTTGAACGTTGTGCCTAGCAAGTGTGCCTAACAAATATTGCGAATGCATACATCAAGACGATAACAACATAAACAAACGTCTGCGAAATAAGAAAATGTTTTTTCATCGTCTTTCGATTTGAATAACGAATTGTTGTCGATTTTTGTTTTATTTCGCGAAATGCGTTTTATATTGAGCAAAATAGAGAAGCAATTATTGCGCAAAATGGTCACTGAGAGTAATGTGTATTGAATGCAAAAGGCAATTACGGATTTGTTTTGTTCGTTTTTTAAATAATATTTTACAAAAGGCACACAAAAAGCGATTAATTAATCGTTTCATGCTGCTCGTAATTACAGCTTGTAATCCATATATTACAAAAATTGCAATCGCACCGTTGTTGGCTTCGCTTTTATTTCATTCATTGTGTTTCATTACTGTTATTATTATTATTTACCTTATTGATTAATTATCATTTATCGTCTCGTTCATTAATGGCGAACAATGAAATGCGATCTGTGTGCGTGCTGCTCATTCGAGCCAGTGATCGCAATTAAGTTTAGTTTGTTGTTGTTGGGGCAAACAGATAGATATGAAGTCGAATTAAATATTATTTATAACAAATTATCGTGTGTTTAGGCGATTACTGTCGTCGATGTTTGTTTTCAATTCATTTCTCGATTGTTTTAAAAGGAGAACAAAAAAAAGTAAATAAACAAACAATCAGCAATGAATATTCGAAATTCAAATGGCTATTTAGACGCACGTAGTTCATTATAACTAATTTCAGTTATCGATTGATACGTCTTTTTTAAATGGATACGAAACGGCAAAATATCACGCCAAGAAAAGTTATTTTTTGAAAAGTGTAATTTATAATAAGTAATTTCGGCGGAGAGTGCGGAGGGAAACTAAAGTAAAATATGTATTTCCATATTTCATCTACATTTCGGTATTTGAAGTGTAACACATTTTTAAATAACTTCACCAAGAGTCAATCGACGTCCGATTATTTATTGACAGCGTTTCGCATATATAACGATATATATCATGCTCACTCTCCTCTCTCACTACTCATTTTTTGTATGTCAGAGCTTTAATGCTTTACAAGCTAAAATGAGACATTTTTTTGTTGAAAAATATGAAATATGTTTTATAAAGCAAGAAAAAGAGTAAGATGATTGGTTTTCTCACTTGAAAAGCGTACTTTTTAATATAAACTTTATAAGAGCAACTTTTTAGTTAACTTTAGTTGGACTTGTCAACTGTGCAACTGTTTCATTTCGGCATTATAAAACGTGCTGTAGACTTGTGCTTATTTCAATATTTTCAAGTTGAAACTTAATTTGCAGTTTGTGTTGCGCTGTGGTGAAACAGTTTCGCTGCGAGGAGCGTCGCAAGATGAGAATGCATTGGTGTTTTATTTCCAATCGAAACACGACTGCATTTTCAATGAGTTTAGCAGGCACAAGAAAATTATTTGATATTTTTTACACACACAAACGTCCATTGAGATTACATTTTATCGATGCTTTGCGTCTTCTTCTTTCGATCGCCAGAAAACGTTGTACACGTTTTACTACAAGTACAGTGTAAAATATTGCGGCCATATTTCTTGTGCACTCGATTCTCGAGTCTCGTATCCTCTTCGTTTTCTTCGCATCACAGAGTTCACTTCATTTGCTGTCAATTTTTATTTTACAATTGCACACATTGCACCATCATATTCGAAAACGTTTTGATGCCTGTAAAAACATTTTTTCTGCATTCAAAACACACACACCAGCGTCAATGTGAACTTGTGGTTGCCTCTCTCTCGGATTCATATCGAAAATAATAAATATCTAGCGAAATTTTGATGCCTTTTTGCAAACCGCAAATCAAAGCGAAAGCAATGAATGCGTTTAAAGTTTTCGGTCACACATCGACGGACGTCTTTAGAATAATAATTTTTCTTGTTTATACTTCATTGCTTTGCAAGCCATGAATTTTGAATTTTTCTCGAGAATTTTTCTTATTGCAAAAACCTTTTTTCATTCCGGTATAATCGTGGTTCAATTTATTTGAATTATTGCCCTTTCGCCATTGTTGTTATTCGTCGAGAGTTGCGCTTTATTCAAATACAAATACGGAAATAATTCATAATGATTGCATTTCACATTTTATGCGTTTATCTAACTAAAAATAATTGTTGCAAAAATGTTGCCTCTTTAAAAGGCACTCGAGATGAAAATTGTCTCTCTTCCTGCGTTTCTCGCAAAAAACGTTGCAGTGAACAAAAAGAGGAAAAGAATAAGAAGAAGATTGAAATAAAATGAAATGAAATTCAATGTAAAATGTATAAAAAGCTCGCGTTTTATATGAGATCGATTTCGAAAAAAATTCGCTTCTTTAAACATTATGCTTTTTACTCCATTTTTATATTGCGAACAATTTTGGTGCACACATATAACAAAATTGAATGGTGTAACGATTTTACCTATCGAATGAAAACTATTTTCCGAAAGCAAAAGTGTATGCATTACACGCAATGAATATATACGAAATGTGCACATGAGATATGCATGATATTCTTGTATTATAGTGTTATGTTTCAGCTGCAATCACTGATTGAACAATACGTAGATGTACATGTGTGTATACGATGCTTTGTAACATGTATTCAATTGGATGCTAGGTCACCGAATACCGAAGTGATGCACATTTCTGCGCTTCTGCATTCTTTTTTGAATATACAATTTGGTCGCAAAATATCGTCTTTACATTGAAAATGAAGTTTGAATGAAAAGGAAATTGCACACTTAGAATATATTATTTGTGTTCGCTCAGCTTGTGACGATTTCCACTTTTGCACAACTTTTTTAATAGAAAAATTTTAAGTGATACTTAAGCATAGCGAAGAATGCTTATAAAGCGAACAGTTTCTTCGCTTTTGTTATTGGAAAAATTAGAATACATTAAAAAAGGTTTCGTGTTTCAGTGAACGTCATGTTCAAAATAAGCGATGCACAAAGTTTGTCTCTCTCTTGTTGAATACATATTTTAAGATGCAAACGAGACTCTGTGGAGAGAGTGAGGCTGAGCTGAGCTGCTGCGTATTTTTAGTGTTCAGATCAGAGATCGCAGATTGTGTTCACTGATATCAATGTGTGACAAGTGTCGTCTACGGCGTTCTTAGTATGTGTCGAAACTCGTCGTTTCTTACATTTCATTTTCGTTTTTTATGAAGAAAAAGTGAAAATAAAAGATAGAAAAGAAAAAGAAGACTTAGACGAAAAGAGAAACAAGAATCGGGCACAAAAGCTGACAGTAAAAACGGTCTCTGTTCTTAGTTCGCAGTGTTCACGTTGTGTTCCTTCTTTTTGTGACGTTTGACTCGAGACGCAAAGAAAAGAGAATAGAAAGTCTTTAACGTTAATTACAAAGTTTGAGAAAAAATAGATAGATGGTTTCTTTGAGCAATCACTGCCTCTTGTTTCGATTGATGCGTGTGTCTATGTGCCTTGTCTGCAGACTCTCCTCTTTTCGATTATTTCGTACAGTCAAACATTCTTTATGGATTTTTATATTATATCGTTCACCTTTATATTCTTATACGTTTTACGACGTCTTTCACTGATCGTTAACGTTCTAACAAAAAACGTACAGCATTAAAAACATAAACGCAACGCAACGCAAGTGAACGCACACCACATTCGACTAGACGTTCTGTAATGACTTTATTTTGCTTCCAAATATCGAACTGATATTTCATAAGTTACAACGCACACACTCGTTTCGAACTTTAATTGTAATAATCGCGAAGCAATAATTAACGAACTTGTCTCAAGCAAAGTAATCTAATTAATCAAACTGTGAAATATTATTTAATTAAATTCACCTCTGCAACACTTCGTAATCGTTGATTATTCGAAGCTTAACTAAGAACATGATGTGACATGGTGTGTGTGTGTGTGTCGCGTGAATGACATTCGAGCTGCTTTGATCGATTGGCAAATAAATTTTTGTAATAATTATTAAAAAAGAAAAGTAATGAAGAAGAAGAGTTCAGATGAAGAATAATTAAATTAATTCGTCGTCTTTCTCACGTTTCGTTTCGTCGAAATTAATTTGAATATTTGCGTGCAAACAAATGAGCAGTGCACGGTAAAATAAAAAGCGAAATTTGTATAAAAGCGAACCTAAGACGCGAACCTTTTATTATTGTTTCGCTGTGTATTCAGAATGAGTGTAGCGAAAGATTTGAATTGACTTAATTTTCTACCATAATTTGTGTTCAAAAGAAAACTCATTTCGAATGCAACTAAAAACGATGCGTTTCTGTGTAGATAGAAGAATGGAGAAAGTTTGACTTTCGGAATATTTAATTTCCTGCAAGTATAGAAGTACAATTAAGCAAGTTAATGAGAGATGTACTCGTTTAATGTATTCGAAGTTCGAAGCAACATCTTGTGAATTATTTTGCTGCCGAGTTGAACAGTTCGAACATAAACAAATTCACATCGAACTGCTTTAAGAAACTAAATTCTGGTACATAGTATAACATACACACTTATACAATGCGCTTCCTTTTCACAGCGCTTTTATCACACAGAGATTTGTTGGCAAATAAAAGCTAATTTAAAAGTTTTCTTGAAATATATTTTTTACTGCTTCGCTTTTCTTTCGTTTCGTTCTTTTCGCTTTTGCATTCATTCATTTATTTTGCATACAATCGAAAATACAGTGCATTATTTGATATCCCAAAGGTGCGCATAAAATGTTTTTTCTTCGTTTCATTCTTACTTGTTCATGATGATGCTGCATACAGTTGAACAAAAATAAACGTTACTGATCGAAACTAATTCGTTCATGTTTAATCACGAATCGCATCACGCGATTTATTTTAATCACGCACATATTGATATCCTTTCATTGTTCTCTTTTTCTTCGTCGTGCTGTAAAAGCAAATTTCATCGACTTTTGTTCTCATTTCAATAATTAATCTGTCGAAATATGAAACATAATCTTGTGCGTCGTTATAATCTTCCTAACAATGATGATATCATGATATCTAGTCGCTGCACGTTTTTTGAAATGTGTGAACTCGTCGTTTGTCGATTATAAAAGATTATGACGGTGATGGAAGAGTGTTTGACAATTGTGGAATTAGTCTCGTAATAAAGTGTAGAGTAGACTGTGAAAGTGTGTTTGCAATTGTGTCTATAAGACAGATTGAGTGATTTTTGAAACTTGCTTGTTGTGCAATTGCGACAGCAT
>NCKV01000928.1:0-12849 GCA_003675905.2 Leptotrombidium deliense
AAAAGAAAGAGAGAGAAACGAAGTATTTAAACTGCTTAAATATTCTTAATGTTTGTACACCGATTGCGAAACATTGTCGAGGAAACATTGCGGTCATCGAATACGATTACATAACAGTTACGTTTAACCCATTGATTTAATTGAATTCTCGTTAACTGAATTTCAATGAATCTAAGAATCAAAAGTCGACTCGTTTTCTGCACTCGACTGCCGCTAAGTATTAAAACATTAAAACGTCGCTTTTGTGTTCAAGCTGACTGCCAAACGTAGTGAAAATGACAACTGAATAAGTTTACTGTAACTGTGTATTCGCTATTTCGATATTTAGTAAACGAAAAGATAATTATTAGCAAACAAGTTACACAATTAAAATGAAATATATTAATAAATGTCGCCATTTAGCTGAAAATAAATGCTTCGCACAAATTGTGGCACACATTTCTCTTTTATAAATGCGAATAATATTTCAGCAAATGTTACAGTGTGTATCGTTATTCATAAAGAATGTACTTTATAACAAAACGTCAAACAATAGTTGCAAAATATTTTCACAGCTCTTGTTAACTAATGTGAATTTACAAGAAACAAACAAAAAACAGTTTTGAATTATTTTAAATTTGGGTAAATAAGTGCCATTTAAAAATCATTTACATTATTAACGAAAGTGTAATTAACTTGAAAACAGACGTGAATACAAATCACTGAATGCCTGAACTGTTTAATGTTGTTTACGCAAAGAATGGAATTTGTGTGATTTTGAAATGAAATAAAATTTGCTGGAATGTGTGGTGTGGTGTAATGCGTTAGACGCGGTGGCGAACAAGAGAAGAACAGTTTTGTGGTGCGATATTAACAAGCAGAGCAGTCGTGAATGTTTCCTCGAAATCAATACTTTGTTGCTTTTGTGTTATTTAAAATATGGATCGAAAACACATCCGTTTGTTTCGCACTGCCAGAAACTTACCTTTCGAAAACGAATCCTGCAATAATGGAGTTTGCTTTTCAACAAATCACGCAAATCTTTGCTTTCGTTTATTTTATGCAATCTTTGAAACAAGATAACAATGCGAGATGTGATGTGCTTTTGTTGTGCATTTAATGAGATAGCAAATGCATTCTTTTTAAAGTGCAATTCGAGATATCATATTTTATGCAAATTATTTTTTGTCAGAAGAGCGATTAAACAGGAGAAGAATGCTTGAACACATCGATTATGATTCAAATTACGAGCAACTAAACTTTCAACTTTTGGTTGCAGACGCACACACACTTCAAATATGAGTTCGTAAATGTCTACATTAACGCAAAGTGTCAGAAACACTCATTTACGAGAAACGAAAAACGAGTGTACATTAAAATTTTATAATCACTGTCCGCATTACTATAAATCTCTCATCTTTTGCTCTTTGAAAATGTTGCATTTAAAGAAATGGTGAGAACAAGCTTACGCAAAATGACATTTTCACACTTCTTACGAAGTTACAAGTAGTGAACGAAAGAATTTAAGGATTTTCGTATAAAGTATAAAGCCTAGTAACGTGTATTATTTCGTCAAGATAACGTTTGCAATTGCAGTTAAGGAAATTGTAGAAATATCGAGCAAAACGAGCATTTCGCGAAAAAAAGAGAATTTCCTAATAAGTTTCTTGAAATTCATTTTAACAGCATAGACATACACGCAGTTTAATAAAAGTCTGCAACATTTATAATTAACGAGATGCGAGACGACGTTTTCGTGTTCACCATATTTGGATTAGAGCAGCAATTTTGTGTGCAAACTTGATACTCTTTATTGTTTATTGTTTACATTGAAAGCAAAAACTTTAAATGAGGCACGCAATTGTGCTCTTCTGTTCGCATTTCTGCGTTTACAGATAAATGCACATTTTGTTACATCTCTGCATTCTTTAATGAAAACTTCGATACATTCTTTTAAAAAACGTGCTTCTTGCTGATAACTGATACAATGTCGTCGCAGAAAATCAGTGATAACTTTCGCATCGATTGTTGGAGCATTCTGTGTGTCCGAAAGCAAAAGCGAAAGCGAATCACATTGCGATTACTTGTGTGGCGAAATGCGAAGCATTGAAAATAAATGGAAGCGAAAGAAACCACAATTATTCGTGATTGGATTATTCGCAGTCCACAGCAGTAATTTATGAATGAGTCTCTGTTCCATTTTTAATGGACATTTATAGTGACAGTAAATGATTGAGATGACACAAATTACATTTCAATCAGCCAGCAGTCGAGCGAAGAAGAAAAGGCGAGTGATTCGTATTTACATAACTCATAATTAATGAGTGGAAACTCGAATTCGTTGAGTGTGTTTCACAAGAAAACAAATATTTGTGCACAGAAACGAAGCAAGAGGTAGAGTCGATTGTAAATATCTCGAAATCACTGCAAACATCGTGAATACTCAAGAGTTGCGACGAAATGAGATGAAACGAAGAAAATTGAATGCAAACAAACAATGAAGAAATGTTTGCGTCGAGTTATGTTTCATCACAAAACAGCGAACGCTTTGATTTTCTGCAAAAGTGCGGGATTTAATCGAAGTGAGATAGTGACACTGGCGAACAGCGACAGCAGCTTTCATTTATTCACGTATCGCTGTCGGTTAATGCTTCGAATGCTGTTGCAAACTGCATTCGCCAAATTGAACGCCTTCTCCAAGTGAAGGCTTTGCGCCACTTTTGCTCAGTAATTGATGGACATTTGGACACAGTACGTTCACGAATACCACTCACATTTCGCAACATACAAATTAAGAAATAATTGGTGTTGTATTTGCGTTCATTCGAAAGCACAAAAGTAATGATCGAAAAGTTTAATTCGAGACTGCAAATGCTTGCGATGCTGTATCCATCGTAACAACGTAACGATTGATGTACACAGCAATGATTGCGGCCTTTTTTACACTGAAAAAAGGTCAGCAAAGTATTACTCTGTGTGCCAAGTGTTGTGAAAGCAACTCACGGACGACAAATCAATGTCACAAATTAAGAGCCATTTCTTGAATTCATTTTTTAAATATGAGTTGCTTTCTGGGAATTGCAGAACATTTCTCTGATCTTTTCGTGAAAGTATCCACTTTTTGCGAAGCAGCGTTTTACGGATGAAAGCGGTGTTCATTGATGTGAATTCTAGTGAATTAAAGTACAGAGCAGTATTCAGCAGTCTCTTCGCCGTTTGTATGATATTAACAAAAAATAACAGTTGCTTTGCGCGATGCTAAAAAAGAAATGAAATGTCGACTTTTAAAAAGCATTTTTCGGAAAAAGATTAATTGATTGTAAGAAATGAATAAACGATCGATGTTCGCTTTTCGAGCATAAATTATATTTCAATAAAGATGTGTTTCAAATGCAACAATCGACTCGATTTCGTTTTTGTGTTCATGCTTTCGGTTCACTTTAATTCGCGTTTACACAATTGTTCACAGTTCGCATTTATTATTCATATTTTTAACGTTGTATTCATATTTGAATGCAAGTACGAGTGAAACCAGTGTTCACTGGATTCCTTGTTTGCTGGTTGATGGCAATGAAGGATCGAAGACGGGAACATTCGACGATGAATAAGGGATGAGTAACGGCTGCGAGTCCGAAGCTCCGCATCCTCTTTCGTGTTCTGCGTTCGCTGCGTTTGACATTATCGGTTCTGCTCCCAAATACAGTCGAGGAATGTCAGCTCGCAGTCCGCGACAGGAATGACTTTTCTTCAGTTTCAGAATCGATTTCTGTTGACGTTTGTGTCCACCGAAAAACCTGGACTTTAACTGATGAGTGACCTGTGAAAAGTTTTTAGTTTTAGTTTTCAGTTTTTTAGTTTCATAAAATGTTGCGCTGAGCACTCACGTCGTGTCTTTGATACAAGTGGAACAGGAAAACGAGAAAACACTGGACTGCGTTTACAATGGCGAAAATATATTGAAATATAGTAGTTGCAGTGTCTTCCAAAGCCAAGACACTTAGAAACCAATTTACGGCGAAGAACGGCAATAAGGTAACACCTGCACGTAACGATGGCTGCGTCCTTTCGATTTCAATTTTGTGAATTATAGGTTTGTGTGCGAAAAAGCGTTTTAGCACCAAAAGCATTACAACTGTGTTTGTCTGCAAAAAGTGTACATTAATTTAGCTTTCGAAGAGAACAACAAAAAGGACGACCGCTGTAAAGAGTAAATAATTAGTTACCATAATTAGCAGTGAAACAGGCACAATAAACGAGAACATCATTCCTCCTTCTATCGACATCCAGCAGCTGCAAACAGACAGCAATTGTCGGTAATTAATCGCTAGTGATTAACGCAAATAGACTCACTATCGTCTGTATTCGTATCCAACAGAATTAAGAAAATACGACGAAACGACGATTAACGCAGGCACTATCCAAGAGAGGACCGCGAACCTCTTCACTCCCCACCGCGAGTAACCACTGCAGCATGCTGAGCACAGTGAACAAGATGATGGAGAGCTGTTTGGACAGTCGCTGTCCGCGAACGGAACTGGAGAACACGACGAGTAGTAGGTGACTGGTCGCCAAAGACGCTGGTACAAATAAATGGTGTGCGACAACATCCAGAAGCCGGACGCCAGGTGAATGTAGTGCAGCAGCAGAGCGACAAATCTGCAGATCTGCTGCTGCTTGTGATTGTGATGCGAAAGAGTTGTGTGGAACGGTCCTCCCAACAAAAAGATTACTTGAATTGAGCTCAACGCAAACAGCAGATTTATTAGGATGAATGACATTTCGCGTGATTCGTGGCGCATTGAGATCAACTGTGCGACCATCACTGCCAACAGAAGCATGACGCCAAACGACGCGCTCATATATATCACAAACGTGTTTAAATGACACGAGGAACGAATTCTGTCGAACTGATTTTCGAATGACTTTTGCTGCAAAACGCCGATCGCTCCCATTTCTCGACACAAACATCCGACATCAGTCACATTTCTCCTGATTACTCGACAGTCGTTCTTTGTCCACAATCTGCTTTACAAACCATTTAAATGTGATCACACATGTTGATGGACTCACTCTCGCGGCGATTTTATCCTTCCACATTTAATGACTGCGTTCCAAGCGAACACTTTATTCACCTTAAACCAGATTTCGATTTGCGGAGTTTCCTCGAAGTCCACTTCAATGGAAACTGCAGGAACAATTGAAACGACGACCACATCGCTCACCAAATCGTAATACTGCGAGTTCAGTTCAGCACCCAATCCTCGGATCCAAACCAAAGTCAATCCGACGCCGAGCTTTTGGAAGTCTGCGATGCATCACAAATGAAACAGAAACACGAAACTTGCATTAATTGATGTGATTCGCTCGATAGTCGTTCTGGTACCTTCTAAGTGCACGTTCGCCTGCGGTGCTCGCTGTCCATCTTCTCTCATTTCTTCAGACACATTCGACTCGAGAAGAGGCATCAATGTGCCAAACATTGTCCTGTGTTTCAGGAAAATTTCTGTAATTAAAATGAAAGCGCGAAATTAGCGACTGCTGCCAGTTAAGCGGAAAATTACGAGAGCAGAAACATACTTATATTCTTTGTATTCGGATTTATTGATTTAATCCGCTTAATGGTGCCGTCGTTGCAGAAGACAATCAATGCTCGCAGTATGTTTTCTGAGAGAAGGCGAACACCAAATATTGTCTCAGCGGATTTCATTGTAATCAATGCCTAAGAAGTGCACAATTTTTGTCGTTAAATGGCAAAATGCAACCATAACTCGAATGTTTACTCAGGCAAATAATAAATATTCGAATCTTACATTTTTTTCGGCTTCCACTGCAAATGAAACCTGAGTTCCTGTCAACAATTGGTCGGCCGTCGATGTCAGTGACTGCCACAATACAAACAACATAGTAAGTAACACACTCAAAATTACTCTTCGCTTTGCACTGCATTTTAACAGGAAACTGGTAAAACGAAATTCACTTACCCGAATTAATGTCAAATCCTTTGTTTCGTCTTCCATTCTAATCTTTATTTTGGCTCTCAAAATTGCGTTCAGCGCATCGAATGCATCCAAACGATCCATTGGACTTTTGATCGCATACCGCTCCGACGTCACCAATCTACTCAATTCTTCTGCCAAAGGATACAAACCGTCCACCAAATGTTTGTGAACGTGATAAAATATCTAAAAAGAAACAATCACTCTTCACTTGTACGAACTCTATAATGCTTTGCATTTGAATTGAAAATAAACCACTTGTAATGAAGTAACTTTGAATTCATCGCCGGTGGCACAAAATGTATTCAAATTGAATTCGTTGCATTCTTGTTTGCATGCTTCCACATTAATTACGCAGGAATGTGTCAACAAGCAGAAGTAATATGTCTTTGTCTTAAAAATTTCATTTCGTTGATGACTACATTTCTATTTATATAATTCAAAAAGTCGCTACATTCCAATTTCCATGAAGCAAGCAATGAAAGTAAAGAAGTCGTGTTTTGAAACTTGTAAACTTTAGAAATATTGAATTTTTAAATTGAACGTCAAAAAAGTTTTCGAGAAATAAATTCATATAAATTTGCTTTTCAGAAGTTTCCGAACTTTTTTGTGTGTGAAGCTGTTTACACAAGCAGCAACTTTCTTTAACGAGATTCGGAAATGTTGACTTCCCTGTGTCAAACTTTTCTGAACGACCGATTGCCGCCTCAAGTTTACAGTGAGTTTAACAGTGATCGTTGTTTAACATTCATTGAAGCATCGTAATTGTTTATCAGCGGCTGTAAAATGAGTGTGAAATTTGAGACGTGCTTTCAGTTGATATGTTAAACTTTATTTGCTGCTTTATAATTGTTTACAATAGATTAAGTATCGTGTTACTCACCAAATTCTGAATCTCTCGTAAATGAGGCAATCGACATTCGGTGTAGTCGGGTTTTCCCCAGGAACCGCTGGAATAGCAAGGTCTGTACACGCTACCGCTGTACGGCAGAGGACACGGACGAAGCGCCAAGACTCCAGCATCTGTTAGATTCCAGTGCACATCGATGAAATGCTCTGGTAAGCAACGTCTGTAAGGCAAAATTGAATCTCTGTCCTCGTCGTCTCCTCCATCTGCATTAACGGTCTCTTTGTGACTTTCTACATCCTCCTCTTTCTTTTGTTTCTCAGTTGTAACAACGACATTGCTTTTCGTTGTGCTCTTCATTTCATTATTCGATTGATGAGAGATCGAAATAGAAAGCGTGTGCGATGTTGTTGTCGATGATGCTTGTGAGGAGGTTGCAGTGCTCACAGGAGAAATGACCGCAGTTTCCGTTGTAGTGGTCACCGATGGTGTGTTTTCAATGTGTTCATTCTGCGTAAACAAGTACGGTTAATAAAAGCATCGATAAGAGCCGTGTTTCAATGAGAATGCAAACATTGACATTAATGCTGCTAAACTGTAACAGTTGTGAAGCGATGCAATTTTAGCAAAGAAATTCTTACGTGTCCTGTGCTCGTTGAGTTCAATTCTATCGTAACAGGCGTCGATTGTCCGCTGTTTATGTTCTGTTCACTTTCAGTAAAATTGAGATGGTTTTTAATTGTTTGTGGAGTAGTATTGTTGGCATCAATTTGCTGCTGAAGCGAAGAGGTGTATTCGAGAGCGTCGATAGAATGGCGGACGGATTGCTGTTCGAGTTTAGCTGTTTCTGGTTTAATGCTTTTACTGACATTCTGCTTTGTTTTCGCTGGTTTCGTGCTCTGATCACCTTTTGTTTGTAACTGTGTTGCGTGAACGCTTTGTTCGGAAGAGAATGTATCATTTGCCGTTTTAATCATTAGATCCTGGAAGCGATGTGCGTTTGTATCAATTGCTTGTGTAACTGATGAAGCATAGAAAGTGGAAGTCGACGAACTGCTGTTTGCGTTGCTCGTAGCATCTGCAACGAAGGTGGCAAATGAAGTGCCAGTAACAACTTTATTGAGTTTACGCTCATCAATAAATTCCTTGTAATATTGATTGGAATCCAAACTCGAATTTGTTGCGTTGTACTCATTGCTTATGTTAACCAATTCGCTTCTTTCTTGCTCAACTCTCGCATCTGCCAGTGTTGTCAGAGTTGCAGAAATCGAGTCATTGTTGGAGTGTTGCGAGTTTACATTTTGCGAAACAAACACGAATAACAGACAAACAATCATCGCAATGTTCGCCTTGCAACTCGCAATTTGATTATTTCTCTCTATTTTTGCGCTTTCCTTGCTTTTACGTTTCATAACAGTTTAAGCGACACAACCAATTAATCATTGCCATCAGAGCCATAACTTTAATTTGCTTTCGCTGACGTTTCGTTATTATTTGACTGCAACGAGAAGAAAAGTGCTTTTGTTTTACTTGCACCGTAAATCGAGCGGAAAACGTGAAAGTAAAAACAAAGATTGTATGAATGAAATTGCAGCTACCAAAAATAGGAAACAAACAAAAGCAACATTATATAAATATAATCCAAGCAATTCGTTGAAAACCGGAGGGATATTTGCAAGCAACTTTTGATTGCTTAATTGCATCTCGAATGCTCACGTAAAGCTGAGAAATGCAATTCACACGTATTAAACAGTTGTCGCAAGGTTTGTTAGTGCGCGTAAAAACATGCTTTTTCGATAAAATTTTCAAACTTCTTATTCTATTCATAAAGAAGAACTTTTCACTTACATGCTCAGCGTTTGATTTGCAAAAGAAAGAAAATAAGTTTTGTCGTTGTTTAGCATTGCAACTCAATTGCCTTTTTATTTGACATATTCAAACTCAAAATTCGTGTTGTTCAAAATGCAACATCAGTTGATTAGTGCATAAAAAGTGAAGCATTTCGTTTCTTCCGTTTTCAACATGCATCAAAGCGAACCTTCTTTTTATTGAAAGTTCAGCAGTGCGAAAACAGAACAAAGCACTCAAAGTTCGCGTGTTTCTATTTCTACGAAAAAAATTTGAGTAAATTTAGTGCAAAAAGTAAGGCACTACAAAAATGCAGCTTTCTAATGAAGCTAATCACATCATTTTAATTAATTGAACTTTTTAATGACCCTATTTTTCAGAAGCAATCAAATTGTCTGCCATAAAAAGTTGCACTCTATCTTCCCTTAATTTCAGCGAACAAAATGCAACTTTTAATTCTTATTTTTGCTTTCTCGCTCTTTTCAACGCTAATGTTTTCAAATTTTAATTCACAGATAAACACTGTTGACATATACAAAAATGTTATTGCATCTGCGACATGATTTGTGTTCACTAAAATTCATTGTTAATCACTGTTAAAAGTGTTTTCAAACACGATGCAATCATTCATTGTTAAAGTCGTTGACAATTTTCGGCGAAGAAATCACATTCAACACTTTCTTCGATGCTTTCTTAAGAAGTGAATTATACGTTGATTACTTTCGGAGATTGAAATTTCTTTTGTAATCAATGAAATGTCAACAAATGGATTTCGACGATAACATTGAGTAAAGAATTTGAGTGAAAAATGTTTTCATTATTCGCCGATAATCATTGCATTGCAAGATGAGCGAACAGAGATGAAAGTTAAAATTAGCATCGCTCAACATGAAACGATCGAAAGCAGCGAGCGAAACGCAAACAAATGATTTGCTTAATTACAGCGCTTATTTACTACGTAAACACAACAGACGCGTTATGTTGCATTCTTTATGCTGTCATTGTAATGAAGAAGTGATTGCAAATGCTTTGTATGCATTGCGAACAGCGGCGAAATTGCATTGCGTTACACAGTCATGTGAATGCTGCACATCTCTGCTGTGCATCGCTGCAGTTGTTGCAGTCGACGATGAATTCATTTCGATTTTACACAAATTTTGCTTTTCGGTCGTCGCTTTAATTTGAATTCGTTTCGTTTCGTTTTGCAAACGAAAAGTATTCTCAAATAATCTTGTTTACGTCTTCCAATTTCATTTTTAAAATATTATATATATACTATTTCTACTCTTACTTTCATTTCTTATATTTTCTACTTTTATTGCAATTCAAAGTGAACTTTAATTTCGCTGCATCAATGCACGGAGCATTTTTTTGCTGTTTGTGACGTTCATTCGCAATATTTGTGTTCAATTCATGTTGCGTTGAAATCTTAAGCAAGCGCGAAAATTATTTTCTTTTACGACACACTCTATTCAGTTTACATTTTACGTCACTTTCCGTATTCTTGTTTAAATTGCAAAGTGCAAAAATTTTGCAAACAAGAAATGTTCTTGTGCAGAAAATTTGTTCTGGAAAAAAATTAAGCAAACTCAGAAAACAGAAAAAGATTCGAAGATTATGAAATAGATGTTATTGTTTCTCACCTTCATTCACTGAGAATAAATTCACATCAAACAACTAATTTCACATTTGTATTCAATGCTAAAATATTCAATTTTCGCAACACTTTCATCACTAGCACATGTACTGTTTCTTAGCAAATTAAAGTTTCATGTTTCTATGACTACCACGTTGAGTTGAAGATGATATCAAAAAATTTTATTATTGGGCGCAACTGTAGTTTAAATGTAAACATAACGGAAACTAAGTACGAATACATAAACACACACAAATACCCTTAATAATTTTGGAAAAGCACGAATATCTGCGAATACATGTATTAGATTTCCATCTATTTTTGCTTCCGTTTCATTGAAATGCGAGAAATTAGAATCGCAATGAAACATCGCTTTCTAACGGATAAACGATGTTCAGTTTGATGAAGCAATGGTGACTGCTTTTCGATGCAATACGGATCAAGTTTGTGAAGTCACATTCGTTGCTGCACACAAGTAAAGCTGTGTTCTCTTTCGCTCGAAAGGTTACATCAGTAAACAGTACATGAGAACAAAGCATGGGAAAGGAGTGGGGAGGAGTTATTCTAAAATTGAGTTTGCAGAGTGAAGTGCATGTAAAGGTACGAATTGACTGACTGTTGATATGTTTCATTATTAAATTAGAGGCACACTGTCGACAAGAGTTACGTTTCATGCAATATGTATTTGATAGCCATCTGAAAGGTTTTAAATATGGCTGCTTTGCAAAGATGAACGTTTATTTTATCCTTTTCACGTTTGTACATCGAACACCAAAAAATAAGTGCGAAGAAAAGAGTAGTTTTTGTGTTTAAAGAAAGAAAGAAGAACAGGGATATTTGTTTTTTCAGCAATAATTCGTTACAACACACTTTTCTCATAGAAAAATCGTTTGCAATGAAACTCAAAAATTGTAGTGAAAAATAAAGAATGCATACGTTTCGCTGCGAGCTGTGCGAATGAAAAAATGAAATGTGATAAAAAAGTCGTATCGTTTCATTTTCGCTTTTTTCTGAATTTATTATAAAAAATGCATTATAAAGCGTTGCAAATTTAAACCTCTGGGAAATCAATGCGTCAACAAAGTATTTCTGTTGCGAAGAGAGATTTTAAAGGGTATTTCATTGTAATTTCGAGCGAAAAAGGACGCAACAGTCGAATTTAGCTGCCGAAAAGAAGAAAAAATTCGTGCAACAGCAAAACATATAATATTTGTTCTCTTGTAATCAAACGCATTTCTCTTTCAACGAAGATTCAGCTCGCAATCAATTGAATGAGCAGCTATTTAAAGCGCAAACAGGCATTCGTTTTAAGTGAGTCTTTACACCGAGAAACGAGACAAACAACCAAATATTTACACTAAATACTCTTCATAAAACGTATAAAAATATTAATTTAATGTTTATACCGACTGCAACTCGCAACACTGCGAAACATTGCAACTGAAACAATTTTCTCGAACATGATTACTCAAGATCTATTTAGTTTTCATCCCCGCAGCAACTTTCATCTACTTTCTTAAATACATGAAGTTCATTATCGATATGAGCGCAGTGAAAAAGTGATGTATTAAATGGTAATGGGTTAATTGAAAAACTATGGAGAAAATTTATGATCTACTTTTTCTCCATATTTTACTTTAGACTTGGAGTAGAGTTAAAATGAAATTCGTTTTCCATTGAATTCCCTGTAGAATTTCGATACAACTGACCTTTTTGAAAATTCTGAAATTTTGTTTCTTGTTTATTCTTTATACATGTGACGTTTTTTGAACAACGTATCGTAAGTAAGTTTATTTTTATGTGTGAAACCTATATTATACTTCAATTTTTAAAAACCTCTCTCTAAGTGACATTTCTGCTCGACATGCGAATTGAAAGTGAACTTTAATTTGGCTGCGTGGACGAAGCGAAGCGATTGTTTTTTGTTATATTTGTGACGTTCATTGGTAATATTTGTTTGCATTCAATTCATATTGCATCCACATTCGAATTTTGTTTCATGGACAAAACGGACTTTGAAAATAAAATTTTTGCTTTCGAATCGAAACTGCAACAATGAAAAGCGATCGAGAAAGGAAAGCGTAAACTTATTGCGTTTTCTCGTCACTGTATTTTCGCGATTCAATTCACATTTCAAACAAAAGTGGAAATAAAAAGCAATGCATGTATAAATATTTCGAGTATGTTTGTTCTGTGCGAATTGGTATTTGATTTCGTTTTTCTTATAAAGAGTGATTGGAAGCCATTCAGAGCATTTTGCTTTTGTTGAATTGACGAGGAAACGATGCGATTGTACGTCTGGACATTGTTTTTCTTGAAATCAGACAAGTTACTCTCATTTGCAGTAACATTCTGTCAAATGTGATATTTGTGAGAAGAATATATTCAATGACCTTTGAATTGATGTTCATCTAACTTTTCTTTGTGTTCGCTGTCAAAAGTAAGAGCGTTGTTAACGTCGCAGATGCCAATTCGAATCGTGGTCAAACTAAGCTGAGAATTACACGTTAGAACTGAGAAACACAAGGAATACACGCAGTTGC